>JANRMR010211696.1:0-18176 GCA_025434825.1 Bergia sp. 'catenularis'
TTCGGGTTTTGTGGAAAACATAATTTACCACTTTCAAAATAAACTGCTGCTTATCAATCATTTCGACCTAACCAATGAAAGTGGGCTGTCCTTCCTTGAAGTTTGAGCGCCAGCTGTAGCTATAGAATCACTCCGACTCATTTTGGACTCGCCCGATGCAGTCCTCGAGGCCATGCGGGACTCAGTTCGCCAGTTATTGAAGCGGGAAGTTCTTCGCTTGGGTTGGACTTGAGGACTTGTACATGAGTGAAGTGGACTTTCTGTAGTGCCGCTTGGGCCGACAGTACCCGCCTTGAGGGCCTGTGCACGGTTATAGTAAATACTTGGCAGCCAGCTGGCTACTGACGCCGAATCACATTCAGCACAGTACATCCGCCAGTATGACTGCAAATCAATACAATCAAACAATAAATTAATAATGATAATTAACAATTGTTGTTTACTTCACTTTGTTGCACTATAAAAGCTGAATTATCAAGTGCCATTAAAAAACCTAAGGAAATAATGAAGAAATAATTAATTGAACCTTCTTAACAACTAACTTCCTAATTATAAATAAACTGATTACCATACTTGAAAGAAAACGTTTTAGACCACTTTCATAAAACTTCTCAGTGGCCAAGAAAAAACTTTTGAGTCGAGGCCAGAAAGGCCAAAATACAGCAAATGTATGAAAACTTTGAACGATTTGAAGGGAATATTATCAAAGCAGTCTATAAGTATTCTGAGATGTCATGCCTTTCACCTGAGGAAATATATTAACTGATATAATTAATTACGTGTTATTTTAACATTGTAACTATTAACTGAAAATCCCTGTTGGGAGATGGTAATACAGTTTATTACCAAACTCCCAAAGGGAGATCATGAGAAGAAATCGTTACAGCGAGACTAAAATTACCTGTAAGAGAACTGCGGCAGGTCGGCGTCTTCTGTGAAAATGTTTCTGCCGTTGTTGTTGTGTTACTTTTAAGGCAAACCCTGAGCCTAAAATGCCCTGTAAATCGACAACATTGTCAATTTTAGAAGTTTTAGAGTTGGTAATTTCAACGACGTCTAATCTTTAGCCGGTGTCTAACTGCTGTTTCTAATATCACTAAACAAGAGATTAACACAGATTCCAGTTTGATTGAGACTTTGTTTAAACATTCGGCTCATAAAGTTAAATTTAAAACACTTTCCGAATCTAACAAGTTTGATAAATACAAAATAGCAAAATAACAAGTCATGTTTTTCAACTTACAGCTGGTAAAGCAAACAGGGAAATCCCCATTAACATGAAGCAGGAAGCACACAGCTTGCCGTACCATGATTTGGGTACAGTATCTCCATACCCAATGGTTGTTAATGTGACCTTCAAAAAAAGAGAAAATCGAGGTCGTTTTCACAAATAAAACCACACCACCATCAAATACCTTAAAATCGATAATATCAGTTCGTTTCAAGAACATCCTGAATAACGGTATACTGTGAATAAAACACTGCCACCTTTTACAAAGTCCGCCAGAACTTCAAAGTGCGGAGCATGCAATATAAATAAAAACAAAACACGCACAAGTGTTTGAAAATGTTGTTCACTTACAATTCCCCACCAGAGGGCCTTTGCAAAGCTGTCATATTGTGTTTGTTGTTGTTCCCTTTCAGCTATAAACAAAATAAACGACGCAGAAACCAAAATGCAGAATCCAAGATACAGAGTTGTCAACAGCTCCTGTAAAAGAAAATCCGAATACTATTTATAATCTTTTATTTGTTCGTTTTATAACTGAATGGATTACGCTACTGTACTAGTCAAAAACATTTCCAAACATCGAACTAATGCAGTTTTTGGGAAGAGGGTCTCGTGGGGTGCTTCAATGAACTGCCCGGACGCAAACATTTTCCAAAAATTTCGAATATGTATATTAAAACTGTACAGAAAAGTATAATGTTGCCGAAATAAAAGGCAAATCAGTAACTGATCATCAGTAGGATACCTAAACTGTGTGTAATTCTACAATTGGTTTCGGCTCCATTAAATCCTAGACCAATCCTATAACTCAAGACATCAAGGGTGCCAATTCATCTATTTTTACATAAACTTAAAAATCCACCAACTAACTTATTACATATTCTTTCTTTCCTTGCTCTTTAGTTCTGGTACTGTTCTGTTATTCAACACTCCAGAAATGAAAATAGAAGTGGAACCATCGCCCATGTACCCAAACGGCCCCAGAAAACGATCATCTAAAAGATACATGCACGAAAAATACAGAATCTTTAACAGTTACGGAATTGTGATGTGATTCGGGTAATGCATTTTCCTAACATTTTCTGCACGGTTTCTTAGATGAGATAAAGCCATGTGCATTGTGCAAAACAATAGTCTTTGGAGTACTCTCAGTGACGGATAGTTTAAAACACTGGTTAGAATACTGCATTCTGGGATCGTTTGAAAAGATTAGCCCAGTCCTCTTGTACTTTCTAAAGAAGCAAAATGGCAACTGGAACAAATTTGCATTCTTTAAATTTGTACTGGTAATCACACAAATCATACAACCTCAAGATCAATTTGGAATTTATTTGCACATGCGGGATTTTCAAAAAGTATCAAAATTGCACGAGCCCGTTAAGTCGTTTGATTACCTTTTAATGACATGTACGTGAAAAAATTACCGTTAGTACAGTATTAGCAGTGACGTTCGCACGCGTATCATATGATGAATAAATTCATTTTATCAACAAAAAGAAATAATTAACAATCTTCTGTGGTTTCACTTTTAGCACGCGTTCAAACTGACGTTTCAAGTTCAAAGCTTACAACGATCGAAAACATCATGAAATATGAAACTGTTGACAACACGCCACACAAAGCTCAACTCTCTGATAAACTTGTACTTTGTTTCCCTTTTCTTTGCACTGTGTTTACTAAAAACTGAACTGTTCTTAGCCAATCAGAATTGACTAATTTTTTTATGACTATTGTTAGAACTAACACATTCAAAAATTTACGTGGTTTACATCCAAATCTTACTGATCTGTTTTTAAGGTAAAAACCTTTACTTTATACATTTATTGCTGAAATATAATCGCTGATAAAACTGTTTTGAAACACTAAATAAAATCCCACGATCTCTCTTGCCTGTCTGTGAATATATATCACTGATCCTAAGAGCTTCCATGACCCTCCTTGTCGGTCGATTCGTAGCATTCTCACTAGCTGAAGAAACCTCAGTAGCCTACGATGGCACAAAATGTTAGTATTATTATTATTACAACGTAGAAACGACATCAATTTGTTTCTACTATCATTTTGCAATGGTAAGGTGCGAAAGATGGCCAAGAAATGTAAGGGGAAACGTGAAGGAGAAAAGTAGAGCAAGCAGCGAGAAGAAGTTCTGGAAGAGCAAGAGAGAGGAAAGGAAACGAGCGTGGGAATATATACGTTTTAGCTTGAGTCAGAAACGACTGTACAAAACCAAGGGGGAGAAAGGAAACGAAAGGTGGAGAAGAACGAAATGAAGGGAAATGGAGGAAAAATAATCCCTCGCCCCAGTTTGTCTAATAAACCTAATTAAGTAAATCAAAAAATCAACCTAGTCACAAGACAGATTACATCAAAGTTAGTAAGTTCACCAGGTCGGAGGGTGTGCGGCTAGTTACTAACAATTTGGTAACATTTCAAAAATCATTAAACTAAAAAACCTCAATATGGTTTGGAGACAGTCATTCTATTAACTTCACCACACGTAAAAACCAGCCAAATTTAAGTAAACTTTAGCCCCCGCAGGCATCTCTTACGGCAATTCTATCCGTAAATAAATGAACAGTGAGCGGACGAACGCTCCAAGCGAGTCACCGTGCGAAGCTGGGTGCGAGTCGGGGTCCGAGGCGAAGGAAGACGAAATGGAGAACTCTCTCCTTTTCTTTCTCTTCTCTCGCCCCCGTAACTCTCGTTATTTTCGCGACTCGCTCCCTAGCTCAATTGCAATCAACTGCCATCACTTGCCACCAATATCAACTTAACTTGTCATCTAATAACTCGGTTCCAATTGCCGCTGGAGTGCCTGCCCAGGAGGCGAGGTAAACTCACTAATTTTGATGCTGCTTCTCTGTGACGCGATTCACTACATTAGAATAATTACGCAAATTTAGAACCAAGCCTTCGTTTTCTTAAAGCGGCAGTGGCAGACATAAATTAAAGTCACCAGCAAGTGTAAGCAATATGTACGTTACAAACAAATAAAAATGCGAGGTGGTGAAGACTAATGTAACATTCATCAAACTAATGTTGTTCAATTACATTTTGTCGGCCTTCATTTAGAAATGACGACTTTGTTTGAGTGATCCGCAAAGGATGCTATGATCAACAGAAAACGTAAAACGTGGTTTGCCATAAACTCTATATATTAGAGAATATTTTCCAATCAAGAACCATTTTCAACAGACATTTGTTTTTGCTGTACACAGTACATCCAAAATCAAAAGGTTAAAAGTGTTAGCAAGAAAAGAACACCTTAAGGGTGTAACACCCTGAAGTATTAACAAGAAAAGATTAATGGATGCAGTACCTTCAAGTATTGACAGGAACCAAACACCTTAAGGGGTACTACAATGCCAAGTATTAACAAGAAAAGAATACCTTAAGGGTGCAACACCCTGAAATATTAACAAGAAAACAAAAAAGGTATTAAGGAGTACAGAACCTTCAAGCATGAGCAAGAACAACTTAAAAAGTATAACACCATAAAGTATCAACATGTAAAGAACACACTAAAGAGTACAAGACCTTCAAGTATTAACAAGAAAAGAACACCTCAAAAGGTATAGCATCCTCAAGTGTTAACAAGAAAAGAACATCTTAAAGGGTGCAATATGCTCAAGTATTAAGGAGGAAAGAACATCTTAACTAGCACAGCACCCTCATGTATTGACAACAAAGAAACACCTTAGTGAAAAACGTTCAGTTGTTACGAAGAAGGAACACCTTAACGGGTACAACACTCTCAAGTATTAGCAAGAAAGGAACAACAAAGGCCTAGGATGCAACACCCTCATGTATTGACAAGAAAGGAACGCATGAAGAAAGAAAGGATTTTTAAGAGCTGCAACACCCACAAGTATTAGCCAGTTTTTAGTATTAAGAAAAAACACCCTAGAGGTGCAATACCCTCATTTTAGGGGATGTATAACCCTCACTTGACAAACAAGCAACCCTTTCAGTGCAAACAATTGGTAAATTTTATCAGATGAACAGTGCAGGTGCATTGATCTCCTATCCTGGTTGTTTAGCAGTTTGTTTAATTCTTGTGTTATCACTGCGATTTAAAGCAAAACCGTTTGTTGAAACTTGCATCACATTAGTAATTTAGTTAACATGTTATTTTAAAGATAAGTTCAGTTTAGTTGACTTAACTAAAATCAATTAGCATTTATGCGTTAATAATACTGTTTCTTCTTCGTCAGTTCATTAGATTTGCTTGTTAATATGTGTAAATTCAAATTTAACGTCCGTTAACATTAGATAGAGAAAGGCAATACTAATGTTGCTTTTTAAATCATTGTCTCATTATTACAATACCTCTATTATTTCTGTTTTTCTAGGGTGATAAATTTTATTTAGAGTTTGTTTTTTTAGGAAAACTTCCTGGAAACCGGTACGCAGTAGCAAAGACATGGACAGTTATTTCTTTATCATTATATTAATCTCGGTTATGTTAAATAAAAAGTTTATTTCTCGTGCTGTTAACCTCATTAAAACTAGCAAATTACAGCTATTATTAGTTTTAATTATTATCAACGACAACAACGAAACACTTTTTACTCTTCTTGATTCATTCAAACAGTTATCAATTAAGAATATGATAGAAACATAATTTAAACATTGAAGTAAGACTCTTTACAATGATGGACAAATAATGTTCAATGGAAATAATAATTACAAGAAAGCAAGGCCGGCGGAGCAGGGGGGAAGGGGGATGGGGGGCAGGAGGGGCACTAGCCCCTCCAATTTTCAGGCCAAGTATGATTTTTTTTTTGCAGCCCAGGAATGTGGCGCGAAGAAAAAAAATATGCAAAAACACCTCCAAAATACGCGAAGTTGGTGTTTCAGAGAGTGTACATAGTTTCTCAAAACTTCCCGGAGGAGCATGCCCCCGGATCCCTCAAGGAAAAACTCGCGTCTTCAGCACAAGCACAATCTTCTCAGCACCCCCAGTGACTTTGAACTTCCGCCGGCCCTGTAAAGAGTTTGAAGTTAAGGCCAAATAAAGCAAAAGTCCAGTCCTGTACTAATTTTGACTGACTCTATTGTACAATCCAGTCTCATCGATCGACCTGACAATCTATTTCCGAAACTCGATTGTATACCTAACTTGAGTGAGATTTTGTTCTTCCTTCTCGTTTCCAAAAATTAAAAACACCAAATAAAACAACAATTTTTGAATCGTTTTATAGTTGTGTAGTTAAAATGCGTAAAGCAACCTTAAAAAACTGAAAAAACCAGCAGAACCAATCATAAATTACTTAACATGTTATCAAAACCACAAGAAATAGATACTAACTAGCAACCACAACACAAAGTATATGCTTTTTGGTTTGACCTCAAGTGTGACCTCTGCTAAACTTTACTCGTCTTCGCTGTCACTAGGGACTTTAAGCAGCTGGTACAGCTACGGCTGGGACAACGCCTGCTGAAAACCAACTTTTTGTTTTTCACTTTTCTTTTGTTTACCATCCATTCCTTTTTCTTGTTGTTTGTATGAAGGAGAGCGAATCGAACAAACACCAGCTTCTGGCTGTAAAACCGAATTAATAACTGGACCGCTTGCATACTGACATTCAAGTTCTCCAGAAAACCACAAATCAGAAGTGTTTCAAGTTGTAATTTTCAACTCCACGATGGTCAGGATGCATATTCACGTACAAAGTTTTGTCTTTCGTAATTAATCTTTTTGATTTGCGCTTTCCTCGTGGACGAAGCCGTAGTGATTGCTTAAATTCTCTGTATTAGCACGGAAACTTCACGTGCCAGTTACCAGACACGAACAGGGCTTTTTTTCTCCCAAGTAGCTGGGTGAGCAACAATTTTAGAGGTTAACAAACGATGAAATTTCCACGTTGCCCGCAATATTGTATGAAATGTTGCACCGAGTAATACGACCTTAGCTTTATTCGATATAATCTACAACCCGGCCAAACAAACAAAAAAGATAGTTCGAGCGCCCTGACCAACCACAAGTTTTCATGCCAATCGTTGTAGATTTTTTAAACCAAAAGTGTTAATCTTTAAACCTCACTTTGGAGATTTCTTGGTTTTTCCAACATCATGTTGCTAAAACGTAAAGTCAATTTTACAAAATAAACACGTACACAAAATACTTTGACAGAAATAGCAATATGATAATAACAAATAATAATAAATTGGTATCGACCTACCTACCCTAATTTCTTCCCCATCACAAACTCAATCACAGTTATTGTTTTGTTTGGTCTACATATAGGTATGTCAATTATAACTAACGCCCATGTTTGTGAGCACTTCTTGTAACACTAATGACTCTTTGAATTATTTACAACTGATTCTCAATTGATTATCATTTACCTTTATGGTTAACTATTTCTATAGTAAACTATTTTTGTACAAAACTTTATTATGTGGATTTTCCACTTGTATACCGTTAACTTTTATTTTATGTCAATTATTTTAAAAATTTTATCACAATTTATTTTATTACTAGTTATAACTTTAACGATTTCAACAGTGACTTGCAAAACGAAAATATTACTTCTTAAGAAACAATTACTTTATTTTAGTGTCGAATGTACACTATTAAAACTATGCACAAGTAATGATATACCTAGATTTGTACAAGTTATTCAGAAGATACCTAGATTAATCATCTGATGAACTGAACTTCAAACAACTCTTGATATATTTATAGTTACATCAATTTGGTCTCGTTGAACATGAAGTCACCTATAGTTATTTAACTTTACAGGCTAAACAAAAACATGAACAGCTTTTCCATAAAGAAATGGTCTTCAAGCCGTTACTGACATGAAAATGTCGTTAATTATTGAATTGTGTAAACATAGAGAGATCTAAGTTCAAGAAACAAAGCACCACTCGTTAATTGCAAGCTAACCTCTGCTTCGCAAAAAGAGTAGCCTTGCTACAAGTTATCTCGTGTGACCTGTGAGTCAACTTGTAGCAAGTCTACAAAAAGAGGAAAGGAGTGGCCATGAGTTTGAATACAATGTATTTAATAAAATCAAATAACGAAATGCGTCACAAGAAAGATATCAACTTCAGTAAGCTTGTCAACTTTAGCAGAGTTCGATTGAACAGTTCCAAAATTACCATAAGAGACTTGGTACAGCTTGGAGGGATATTCATAATACTGCAGCCTCTTATTTTAGTGGGTTTTGAAACATCACTACTCTAGATTGGTAAACATTCCGCAAGAATGGAATGAAAATCTTCAACCGTGCAAACTCTCACCAAACAAAGGCAATATACGAATTTGCAAAACTGTCCACTTCATCAAAATCCACGACTTTTCCCACACTAATTTGTTACGAAAGAAAAAACTTTTCACCATCAAAGTCAGTATCACTTTAGTTTCAACTTCATAACTTTTCCGGACCCTAATGTGATTTTTAGATTTTTCTAGGTTTGAAAAACATCTAAATTTCCATACTTTTTCCAGACTTTCCAGGTTCTGTACAAATTCTATCAAAACACAATGTAAATATAAAATATATTTTTTCCCTAGTTGCAAAAACGCCATAAAATAACAAATCGCTTCGTTTGTCTTGAAGAGTATAGGAATTTCACAGAATTCGTACCTGAGAATTTTTATAAATTAAATCAAATTAAAATATAATTATTGTTATATCTGAAAATGTAGCAGAGCAATTTAAGACTGCACTATACGAACATAATTTCGAGATAAATCTCCAATCTTCATTCATGCGACTATTCACCACCTGATGCCAAGAACGTCACTAAGGAACGCGCTTATGCACACTTTAAATAAACCGTAGAATGATGCTTGAAAAGACAACGCTCGCTGTGCTTGTTAGTTTATTAAGCCGATCACGTGATCACCAAAACAGCAAAGCAGTTGATGTTGCTACTAAACGGTCTTCGGTTGCATTCCAAAGCAATCCACAAAAGGTCAAATACCAAGTAAAGCTTTCAATGAACTCCAAGGGGATTCCTTGGGAGATTATGATGAGACCTCTGTGGTTTTCTGATAACTTTCAACGTAAACTGTTCGCCTTGATGGAGCTCTATGTTTACATACCAAAAAAAAACTGGCCTTCTGAAATGTTCAAGCTATTCAATATTGTCATCACTTGCTTGGTTAAACTTTAGCTGTATATCACGGTTAAAAAAATCTAAATAAAAAAACTGGATAAGTTACGAATACTACTAATTTTAAAGTTTAACAGAATATAGCTTTGAGGACAAAAATAATTTTTTTGATAGGATTTTTTTAAAATAATGCAAAATATATATCAATAACTAACATGTACTTTGTCAGCTTGGTTATATAAAGAAAACCATTTTTCCTGCTAGATCAACAGACAGTCATTATTTGTTTAAAATACTTCCAAAAACAACTAAACAACAATAAGCACACATTTTTCACAACACAACTTTATGAGCAATAACTCTAGGAAACCTCAGAGAGGTACAAGCAGCCCCTCCAAGACTGTCCCGAAGGGGTACCCCTCTTGAAGCATCCTTTCCTCATCATAATTCCCAACAACTGCCCAAAGGGAAAGAACTTACAGATAAATATATGGCTGTTCTTGTATGTAGAGCAAATAGCCTGGGTCGCTGCATGATGTGGAAACAAGAGTTGGTATTTAATGAGTCTTTGGCTTTCTACTAACCTCAACATTGCAATATTCCTGGTTTTCCAAATCAACACGCACAAGTTATATTAGGAAAGCTCGGATGATACAGAAAAAGGGAAAAAGACAGCAAAAAACATTGAGCATACATTGGGAACTAGAAAGCTAGTTACACTAACTATAACAGAGATGTCAGTACTCTTGAACTTATTCATTGTGAGACTCGAGCAATCCATGCCCTGATTACGGCATCATCATCAACACATCCTCTTCAACCTTTCTCTGCAATTTTCCATATTTTGAAGTTAATGTCTCACAAATGCCTGAGGCCAAAATACTGACATCTTTGTTATAAATTGACTTTTTCTGTGCTGTTGGAGCTAAAGCAAAATTGTAGCGATATGAGATGCCGGATGGGTAAAAAGCAGTTAGGTGATTTCTTAATTATGATTTTTAATGTTATCGTCAATATTGAAATATTATGCCGAGGCTGTGCTCAGATGATTAGAAACTATGCCCCAGAAAGCTCTGGTTTTTATCACAGACCTGCAAAGCACAACCACAGTGACTTTCAAACATTTGTTGTACGCTGTAGTTCAAAACTTTGAGTTATTTTTAATTAAAAGCTTATTTCTTATACTTCTGAAAAAGAGTAAAACATATTGAAACAAAGAAAAAATTGAAGAGTTCAAAGAATTGTATATGTCTGTTGTTACAAAATAATTGTACACATAATAACACAGTTGCAAACTTGTCTGAAAGAATTGAGCTTCTGCTGAAACAAGTAACAATTATCCGCTACAAAGTTTACCATGAAAAAAAGTCACTTCTGCATCTTAAAAGGAATTTGCCATTTTTCTCTATAATCTGTAACATGTAAATGTCATATTATTCGATTTCACGTTATTACTACATCCTGTTAGCCTCTAAACTTGTACTTATGGCTTGGGGGAGGATTACTGACTGAGCTGTAACACTCTGGGCCCAGTTGCTCCAAAGCCGATTAGCGCTAACCCTAGGTTAAATATTTAACCCACGTTTGCGTTTACTACCTCACAGACTGATTTGGGCAGCCATTTTGGTTTTAGCAATTGGGTTTCTAAGGAAAGTCTGCCCAGTATTTTATGAGAACTGGAAACAGATTCCATGGTCAAGAAATTGCTCTTTGAATTTTGGCCTAACACAGGGTTAAAGTTAAACACCTTTTGAACAGCCGGGCCCCTTATCCGAACTGAACTACAAAGCAAACTTAGTATACAATCATCTAGAATAGTTTAGAAGTAAGAGCAACAAACCAACGTGACATTAGTGGAAATATTAAATGCTTCGTTAACACGTTATTTTGTTGACAATTAATTCCTTGGAGTGTTAATTTTGGCAACGCAATTTGGTGGAACATCGTTTTGGTGATGTTAATTCCCTTTATCTTAAAAAGGTCTCCAGTCTTGTATATTACAAGCGTGAAACAAACAGTTCAGGCACTTCGTGACTGACAGACATTTACTCATGTATATTTCAATACTCATCTACTTTGTTGACTTCATCTTCACTCTCAGGGTTTTGTCTGTCTTATTTGTGATATTTGTTTTGACTGGGAAACTTTATCTTCGATTGAATTGCAATTATTTTCTTGAGCTGGAACAATTTAGCTCTTCCAATTGCGCTAATTTCATCGTCATCCCGGGGCATTCATTCAGTGGAGTGTTAACTTCCTATAATAATTAAGGTGTTTTTAAAACTTGTTTCAAATAAGGTTTATCAGCCACTAAGATTCTTGACTGGTCAATAAAATGTAAAGCTGTCAATGGCAACCTACATGTATGGAAGGCTGCTGTTTATACCGGTAAATCGATTGTAATACTCTCTAAAACAATATAGAAATCATGCCACAAAGACTTAAAATAAATATGTCAATCTTACTACAGAAAAATTAAAAGCCTTAATTATGAGTCACTTAATCTGGTAACATTTCAATTAGTATTTCAATATTTCACAAATTATAACTGTAACTATGCTTGCAAACATGTACATACAAGCACCGCATGTACTCTAACCCTATATGCATTTAACACAAATTATGAAGCCACACATAGGATTACTGACTTTACATTAATGAAAATCAATAACAGCGTATTTTTATATAAAATAAAGTGATTTCTGTGTTATATATTAATTACAAAGTGCAAGTGCAAACTGTGCAAGTTACAACAAATGAACAAACTTCATTTTAGGATTTAACCAAAATACTAATTAAAATATTTCCAACAAAGGCTTTTTCCACAGCAACCTTTGGCACATTATAAAATGAGAAATACTAGTATCTGTAACACCAGCCTTGTTGGACATGCGAAGAAAATAGGGGGGAATGAAACTGAGAAGAACATTTTCCATTCTCCCTCTCTTTTTGTCTCATACTTTTTCTTTGTGCATCCAAGAAGGTCTGATCGCTGGTTATCGTCAATGGAACAGGATCCTTAATGTAATCATGCATCTTTCAATACATTTTCGTCCAGGGTAGAAAGATGCTTTCTGAGAAAAGGGAGAGGGAAAAAAGTAGAGGGCAAAGGGAAAGAGGAAACCAGGACTTTTCGTCTTCTCCTGGTACATGTGAGAAATAGTTTTGACTTGAAATGACACTTGTTTGTAACAGTACTCTTGAAACACAAAACAGGAACTGGTCACCGAATAGCCTTCAATGATCAAAACAATTTCAAGGAAGAAGGGACAAGCAGATTTGCTTCACCTACCTGTAGCATCTTCAGATACAGGAAACTTGGTACGTTTTTACTTTACAAAGTTTCTTATTATGGTATTTCTAGCATTATTTTATTTAAATTATACGTGATTAAAAACATCTGCAAATATAAGCGAATCAATTTTGACACACACACACACACAACTCTAACAAAGTCTGGCTAGCATTTCTTTAGCTTTGTGAAGTAAAAATCCATCATGTCCACTTTAATCCAGAGCATTTCTTGGGTATAGGTTTGATACATGGTATTTATTTTCAAGGAATCTCAAGGACTCAAGTGTAAATTTAAGGGTTTTCAAATTTTGGAAATTAAATTCAAGGACTCGACTTTTTAAAGACCAGACAAAACCTGTACAATTAACAATAATATTATTGGACTTGGTTGAGCACAACACTCGGATTTGTCAAATAATTGGCCAGTGAGAAACTGACAAAATCAAGATATTTTGCGATAACAGAGTCCAGTAATAATATTGTTTTATTATTCAATGTTTTGTCCACAGCTACTGACATCTCAAATTGTTTACATCAAAAAAACTCATGAAAGCCATTCTCCTTTATCACCACACTCAAACTTTTTGTTCTCAGCATTAATTAGGTGCAAGCTTTCAGATAGATACATAGACTGCATATGGGCAGCATAACAATAAACCCATTTCATGCAATGGCTTGATGTGGAACAAATCATTTGTTATTGCCAGCAAGTTTTGTCACCGTGACAGCAGTGACAAAGGATTTGCTCCACATGGCTGCTTGGTGAGATGGGTCTATTTTTACAGCAAACACACATTGGGGAATAATAAAATCCATGTGAGCAAACCATTACATCTATACAATAGGCAGTTATCCTGGGGGGGGGGGTACTCCCATATATTGACTATACATGTATGTGCCACTGTCCAGGGTATGGTTTTCAAGCCTTTCAGTCAAGAACAGGGTATATAAATTACAGTGTTTTGATCAAGAACAGGGTATATAAATTATGGTGTTTTGGTGAAGAACAGGGTATAAAAATTAGTGTTTTGGTCATGAACAGGATGCCAAATGTTAGAGTCAGAGTTAGAGTCAAGAACAGGGCATGCTTTTCTTGCTTTGAGTCTGGAACAGGGTATCACTTTGCAGCTTTTCCTGGTCAGGAACAGGTTCAGGGGGGACCCAGCGGCACACCTTCATCTGAAATTTCAGGAGTACCCCCCCCCCAAGTTATTTGCATGCAGCCCGTCACTCAGCACCGAATCAGAAGGAGGAAATTTTAATCTTTTAACTGAATGATAAAACTTAAATTACCAAATACCATGTACATGGAGAACATCTATATTGATGTTGAAGTGTTAGCTGATTGCCATAGAAAAAGTATGATTTGAACAGATTCTCTCAATTTACCTGATGGCATGCTGATGAACCATGTCTGGCCAGGCCAACGATAGTACAACTAATGAAGCAACAATTACTGCTAAATCTGAAACAGACAGTAAAGAAATGCTATATAAATGACCAGTTAGAAAACAATATACAATCAAGAAATTAAAACAAGAATAACTTGTAGATGTTTCAGTAGATCACTTGTAATGAATAATACAGTAAGAGATGGTTGTAACCCTGCACACAACAGATGGGTCTTAAAGTAGCAGGTATTGGATATGAATTCATACACATTTAATCACTGGGTTTCAAAAAGGTCAACTAGTAGGAGTAGGAACAGGCAGATAATGATGTATTTTCATGCAGAAGGAGTAAAACTGCATTGAAAACACAGGTTGAAAATAAGATACTGAGTATTTAGTAAACATCGCTTACAACATCTGATGCCTTGTTTTGAAACCCATGTTAATTGTCTTTTTTCATGGCTAAAATCAAGAATTTACAGTCATTTAATTTAAATTAAAACCATAATAGAATAAGCCTTTGAGGTTAAAAAGGTTTAAAACTAATCAATCTCTTTAATACTATAAAATTTAATTACATTATTTAATAATTAATTAATGATCACGCAGGAGACAAAAAATAATAATAATTCAAAACTATTTGATTTACTGCCTGTTTCTGTTCCCTAGAGATTGTAAAAGTGGGAAATACACCCATCCCCTGCCAACTGGCATTGTTGATAACCAGTTGCACATGTATGCATGTACATATCAGGATGTACCAGCAGGTAGTCTCACATTGAGTGCAATCACTCAAGGAAAATTTGGCAACCATAATTATTGTTCTTGTTCTTTTTGAGAATCTAAGCACTGCTGGGATGAATGTTGTGTGAAGTGCTTTCATGGTGCTGTCAAACAGCTGTAACATTCAGCACTAAACATACTTGGATGAAAAATCTCAAACAGTTATGGTTGCCAAATTTTTTTGTTGTTCTGCTGCAAACTGTTTCAAATTGTTATTTATTACTGTCAGTACCTAGTGGTAATTTTTATTTTTTGTCAGACTTGAATACTGATAACAAGATACACGATTTCAGTATTAATATTTATTAGTTGAAATTAGTATTAACTAAACAGGTGAATAGCACTTTTTGCGCACTCTGATTGGTTCATCAAACACTGAATATCCAGTGCTACTCACTTCAGTCACTCACACATGAAACGAGCACCTGTGCAAGATGGACGTGTGTAAGACTGAGGCTTTTTTCCACTCACTTTTTTGTTGCAAAAAATGGAAATAAATTATTTTTAAAAGTGCTATACGGTATATTCACCTGTTTGGTTAATACTAAAACAATTTTCCCCCTCAGTGTTGCATAGCAATAGATATTTACCTCGGCATATTTGCGCCTCGGTAAATATCCACCACTAGTCACCTCCACTTCCGGGGATAGTCATTAACGATTATTAGGTAATTTTTTGTGCCTGATTTAAGTCATGATCACCAGATGTTATATTAATTTTGCTTGTCTTGAAATCAGACATCTAGAAGATCAGAGTACATATTTGTTAATTGTTTTCCAAGTTTAAATTAGTTGTAACAAGTGTCAATCAGAATTTAATTTTCATAGAATTCATTATTTTAACCAACTGAAAATGCAGCTTGACAGGTAGTAACTTTTAATTATTATTCTTTTCAAGAAAAGAAAAATGTCATAAAATGGACGATAAAAATTAGTCAAACCAATTACTGCAACTTTCAGGCTTACCTAGAATTGTAAATGGTTTTAGAGCAAATTTTAATCTTCCTCTCCATCCAACATAACAACTACGACATCCCGCTGACCACATGCGAACAATATACTCCATAATAAATATTATAAGAAGGATAACTTCCTGTAGAAATGCAAAAATAAAATTTAAATTACAACAAGTTTTAAAAAATAACAATTAAAATAATACTGAATATAGTTTATTTCTTACTTCTTATCAAATGTACTTAAGATTTCTCAGTGCTTTTTACAATAATGCTTAGTGATTGAGTGGCTAGTGCACATCTGACTCATAACCCAAAAAGGCTGTGAGTTCAAACCTTGCCTGACTGCTCTGTTGTGTCCTTGAGCAAGACACTAGTCTTTATTCAACCTGTTCCAGTTGACTCAGCTGTGTAAATGAGTACCAGCTTCTGCTGGTGGCTAGCCTGCAACGGATAAGTGTCCTGCCCAGGGGGAGTCACAGGCTCTCATTCGCTTAATAAATAATTTGCTGTATCAAGGCTTGGAAGACGAGGTTCAGGTGAGCAAAACTTGAATTCTTATAACTTATAAGAATATTGGCATTTATCAGAAGCATCCTTTCATTATTTTTCTTGAATTTTACAAGTTGCCAATGAACTATCTATTCTAGTTTGTAAAATTTCAATTCTATTTTTCTTCGATGTGAACTGCATGAAACTCATGCAAATGATTGGGATTTCTGCTGGTCAGGACTGAGCATTCTGCCATAGTGGAATTCGCCAATGAAGCAGAAGACCCAAAGAAAGCACAGACTAGTACTAAATTAAAGAATCTTTAACATACTGTTTCTTTTAGAGGAAGGCTTACAAAACAATTAATTTGAAAAATAATGACCAATGGGACTTGGCAAATGCTGATTACCGTAATAGACTCATTCCCATGCAGCTTTCCTGTTGTTGCTGGAAATCAGCAGACACTGAAGGTGAATCAGCTCCGGTATGTTCTCAATTGAAGACACTAGTGCAAAAACGATGTAAGTGTCTTTAGATCAATTTTTCAATTCTCCAAAGGTTCCTCAGTTTTTGTTCTCATAATTTTGAGGAGAATGTAAGTTTTCATCAGAAGTCACTTACGTCGTTTTTGCACTAGACTCTTCAATTCTTTCTGCAGGTTTTTGTTGCCATAACTTTAGAAGAATCAGGTATATGTTATATTTTCTAAGCTATTTTTCCTGTTGCAATCCACTAATTGTTCAATGGCTTTCTCAATTTTGGAACAAGTATATTCTGATCTGTGATCATGAGTTGAGCAAGTGTGTGTAACTCTTGCAGTGCCAGTGTACTGGCATTTAGCCATGGCAGCCTTCACCAAGAAAGCAGAAGACCCAAAGAAACTACCACTAAATTAAACATGAAGGTCTAACGTTTCATTTGGACAAAGGCTATAATAAGACAATCTATTTTAAAAAATTATTTCTACGGGAATTGCCGATTAATGCTGAAAACGACCAGTTCATTCCCAAACAACTTTCTTGTTGTTGCTAGAAATCAGCCGAAGGTGAATCAACTCTGATCATATATTCTCATGAACTCTTTCTGCAGGCTTTTGTCACAACTTTAGAAGAATCAGATATATGCTATATTTTCAAAGCTGCATGTATCCAATAATTGTTCGATGATTTTCTCAATTTCGAAACAAGTATTCTGATCTATGAGTCAAGCACACAGGGCACTAAAACACGTATCAGACAGCAACTTGGTTTTTCTCTTTCCTTTGACATTTTTGATTGACAAGTATTGTTACCACTGACAGTTATTTCCAGGATTACTGAAGCATAATTTCCACCATGCATGTATATAATAGCCCTGACACTGCTCCTTTAACACAACAGAAACCAGAAATAATTACAGGTCTTGTGAGCCACTTGGCTTGGGAAAGGATTTACCGGTAGCAGAACAAACTGAATTCTCACAAAGAATTGTACATTTAACATTGATATTACTATTCAACCCCAAAATTAGGGCCCTTGTTTTAAAAAAAAGAGTGTACTGTCACATAATTTCAAGTACTTACCAAAATGAACATTAACAGGAACACCACTTTCCGATTAATTGAAGGATGCTGAACAGAGGATATGACACTAACTATCAAGCTTGCAATAATTAGAAACAATCTGAAAACAAAAACACTTTTCAGTGCCTAACAAACAGATGACTGCAAACTTTATCCATCATGCACTCAAGACATGCTTCATACATATCAATTTATATATTAAGTAAATCTAGCCCATGGCTCTAAACAACAAAAAATAATTATTGTAGGTCATTGTTTAGAGCTCAACTGTATCTATGGGATATTACAAAATTTAAACAATCATTGTTCAATAGCTTGTTCTAAGGTAAAATGACTGAAATCCAGGGACCATGAAGATTATAACAAGTTATATATTAATTACTGAGTTGCCAATCAGCTCTT
>JANRMR010211918.1:0-18155 GCA_025434825.1 Bergia sp. 'catenularis'
TTTACTTGTATGTTGTCATTGATCAGACGGATCAGTAAAGCTTGTCACCTTAAAACTGTCGAGAGTGTCAGTTACACAAGGCCTGCCTTTATGCGTTGTTTGGAAGTTTTCTCAGTGTGTGTCTAATTCACCTCCATTTCTTTCTTCTCATCTGCAGTTGTATTCTATCTTGCTTTGACTATCGACTTAAGTGAAAAACTCAGATTTGTAGCTATATAGTCTAGTTGTTGATTAGAAATGGGACCTTTCTATGCTAGACTGAACAGCTCTCTTGCATCTGAAACTCGTGAACTCAACATTTTTTTGTTCCAATCGTTCTGCTGACTAAAAATGGCATATAAAGAGTCAAAATAACTGCGTGTATGATTTAAATTAAAGCGTCTAATAAGTGACGGTGTTTCGATTTGTTGCGAGCATTTTGTGTTTAGGGGAAGGTCATAATTTTTTGGCGGGTCATATGTTTTTATGCATCATTCTGCATGGTGGAAGGGGGGGGGGATGCATAATTTAATTGCCGCCCCTTTTTGAGGACCAGGGACTCTGAAAGGGGTTCAACTATTGCATTTCTCAACAAATATGGTACCACTTTCGTCAAAATCCACTTGTTTTAGGCATTTTTTTTAGGTTTAGGGGGGCGATCTCTCACTGAACGGCTGTACAACGAGAAAAATATGTGACTGAGGCCCTGTTAGGGGGGTCGTGATTGTCCTTGTACCCAAAATTTTGAGATTAATTATACCTTGTACCTAAAAGGGAAAGGAGTTTTTAGCTGTACCTAAAACTAATTAATTGCCCCTTATAGCCATATTTTTACCGGTATTTGTACCTTACCTTATGCCAGTCATACCTGGTCAATTGCTTGGTACCCAAAACCCCTAACAGGGCCTCGTGACTGTATACATTAAGATTAGGCTTCTGAAATTCATTGTTTTGACAACAAATGTAGAACTTTATGAAGTGAAGTCAAATTATTTTATGTAACGCTATGGTGCTTTTCTGTAGCAAGCGATGGAGAATCGGGATTATGTATTGCGTACAACCACTCAAATCAATTATTCATGTCTTTCAGTGGACGCGTGCGTGACAAACATCTTGGAAGCACGTCCAGTTTTGTCTACCGATAAGATCGTGCTTTAACTTCTCATACTGATTGTATATGAAAAGGATTCACTTAGAGTTTATCACAAAGGTGAATTGAAAAAGGAAGACGGAAACAAACGCTAATTAGCACACGGGACAATCCGTGAATCACTGTCGTACATGTATGTAGACTGTAGGCATAAAACAAGATGAGAGTTATCATACTGTATTTTCGATCAGTATTGACTTACGAGGGTTTCGGCTTCAAACTTGTATTACATTTTATTAAATCTCGTGTCAGCGATCTTCAAAAGTCAACTTTTGTTTTATTTAGTAAACAATCAAGTTCTTCCTGACGGACCAAGTCTAAACGTTCTCGTTTGGTGTATATTTCAAAATGACGGAAAGTGAAAATTTGCCAAGTTCAGGAAGAGGCTGCTGTAAGAGTATTAAAAGTCCCAGCTAACAACTTGGCAAAAACTGAGACTGACTCTAGATCTCTGTTATTTTGTGCATTTTGTGACGTACCGCACAGTGCTTTTGCCAAATCGTTTCAGGTACTAAAGTGCTCTTGTCGAAAGGAATGTGACTGAGCATTTTCAAAAATTCGTAAAAATCCCAAATGCACAAGTAATTGTTAATTTTTATAATCAGAGCATTTAAGAAGCACCAAAGAGCAAGTATGTATATCAAACTGCTGGGAAGCTTGCATTTCGGGAACCCGGCGAGTTTGCGGAAAAAAGTCCATTTTTGTAGTTTCGATCACGCAAAATGCCGTTAAATGTTTTAGCACAGTTTCAGCATAAGTGAATTTTGGGTCATGTCCGCGATTTCGATAATCATGTCTGGGTTTTACTGACATTCACTCTTAATGCTGAACCATAGTCTCTCACAAGATTTTAGTTACTTTATACTATAGGAGCTCGAAGGAAAGTAAAGTACATCCCGAATCGCAAAAATTTGTTACCGCTTGTCCAATTGCAAAAAAATTCCCGCAAAATTTATGTCCTACACGGTATAAAGAACCAATCATAACACGCAAAGCCGTTTTGTCATACAACACTTCTATTTAGTAAAGACTGTCTTCTTCGTTGCCAACATGTATGAAAACGCGCTATTATTGTATTAATGTGCTTTTTCTTATTTTGTTTTCTTTATCTAAGCTATCGTTCAATAGTGAGTGGTTCCAAAAATATTCTGCAATTGGAACCCGAAACGTCTTGCAGAGTTGCAAACATTTTTGGATATCCTACCGATTTGCCTTTTATTTCACCAACATTAAAGTTGTTTGTACAGCTTTCGTAATTAAAGTTTAATAGCCCCAAAATTCGGTTGCTTTTCATGTATGGAAAGCCCGAAATGCTAATTTCATTATATCAAAATCTGATACCACATTCAACTACACCAGTGATTTTGTTATATTCCCAAATTAAATCCAGGCGTAGAAATGGAATTTGTTACCTTTAACAACCGGTCTTTTCTTTTAGTCCAACGCTCTCCGAGACCTACTAAATAATACCTATTTCCTCACCACTCGTATTGCTAGAGTTCGATAACAATTTAGCGACAACCTTGTGCGCCCTTTCAGGGATTTGCTTGGTTGTACTGTTCATTTTGGTGTTGTTTGAAACGTCAGAGGTCATTTCTGTTGCCTCTTGAATTCCTGGCTGATTTGTACATAACTCTGAACACTTCTCATTAGTTCTAAGAATTAGAACAACAGGAAATGACCCGACTTGCTCGTTATCTACCATTTCAGCGAGATACTGAACTTGATTTTGAAACTCTTGAATTGTAATTCTTTCATTAGTTGGCTTACTAAGGCAAGTTTCTTGACTTCTAGAAGGATGCGGCGAATTTTGTCCACCTGTCTTGACTTCTTGAGAAGTGCTCGCCAGTCTGTTTTTCAGTTCCTTGCTGTTTTGAATTGATGTATTGCTCGCAGAATCACCTCGAACAGTGGAGTAGCTCGAATTCGCAGTAAAACTGTCCAGATCTCGTACTGAACCATAACTACATTCGGCACGCGACATACTTGAACTGAGCTCAGTTCCAGACGAGACAACTGCGTTTGAATGACAAAGACAACAGTTTCTTACTTCTTCCTGAAGAGCTTCTGACTGGCCCGTATCCTTACTAACAGCCAGGAGTGGTGATAATGGACAAGTAGTTGTCGACAGAATCTGTAGCGCCGATGATGAAGATGATAATGACGTTGACGATGATGTTACTAACGCTGTTGATGATGATGATGATGATGATACTAACGATGTTGATGATGATGCCGTCGAAACTGACGATGATGATGATAATGTTGATGTCGACGACGATGAAAACATTTCCACCTGAGTCGAAACTTGCAGTGGATCTGGAGGTGTTTTGAGTTCGATACTTGCTTTGCATTGAGTGATGCGTTCCGGTCCTAGAAACAGTTGCCAAAGAAATGTTAATAGGCCTCTAAATTTTATTATATTATATTATTGAATACTGCAGCCACGACCCCACGAGCACCAAGCTTTACATCTTATCGTAAATAAATGAAGTACTTGTTGTTATTGCATTTAATCAGTATTATCTCTTCAGTACAATTACTAGTTTCTCTTTATATGGTGTATAGAACTTTTAGCTTTTGGTATTTTATACATGTTTTGATACATTACAAATAAAAAATGAAAAAAATAGAAAAGAAAAGAAAAATGAAAAAAGAATACATTATAATTTTGTTTTCTTAATTACATGTTGCTGAGCCAGACTGTAAATTGCCTTGGTAAGCTTGCTTCCTAAATATCACTTATTTTTGTTTCTTCTTCTTCTTCCTCTTGTTTTTCTCACTGTAAACAAGCGAGAAGCAGGTAAACAACAACAACACCTCATTGTACCCATATGTATTTCAATGTAAACTACATAAAAGACAAAATTTAACAATTTAAAGGGTAATGGCTCCTAAAAACCTAAAAAAATGCGAGTGAGCTAAAATACGGGTAAAAGTGATAATTTCTGTACCGTAGGTAGTGTAACACACACACAAACACATGCACAGCTTCTATATAAAATACAATATAAAATAATAAATAATACGTATATAATATATAAGCTAGATGGAAGCTAGTTTTAAAAATACCGGAAACATAACTTTCTTGAACGTGACATATAAAGTTTTTGTCACCAACCCTGATGTCTTCATCTTGAGTACTGTATATAATCCTGTCAAAAGTGAACGTTCCCAAAACATATAATTTTATTTACCTTCGTTGCTATCAAGAACTTGATTGTCAAATGATGCTTGGCAACCAGTCGTCAGACGGGAAAATACAAGATTGGCATTGCTGCATTTAGAAAATGAGAGTATTTTAAAATAATATTGTCTTTGTAAAATGCGACTTACGGTCCATTGAAGCGATGGACCAAGCGATAGAATGATAGTAATTGAACTAGTACATCGGCATATTACTGATACAATGAATGAAACGAGCACACAAACAAAACATGATTGAATAAATGAACGAATGACTGAATGAATGAATGGACTGATGAATAAGTGAAAAATGGGTAAAAAGGAATTTGATGAAAGCATTTCATTTCATCAAAAATAAAAACTGAAATACTGAAACACTGAAATCTTTCTCCAATCTATACTCTGCAAGCAACTGAGTTGGAACTTTGGCGATTTTCCAGCAACTTAATTACAATGTCGAAGGCCTTCAACTTCGTTCCCAGGGGGCCTCAGCAAATGAGAAAGTACTCTGGGAGTTTCTTGACACGTGTCGCCCAAAGTCTCCCCAATTTGGAGGTCTAAAACCTGAGAACATACCAAAGTTTGTAATTGTCGCAATGACAACTTAATGTTTTATTGTTCCCGCGAGAAATGGCTTCTTCCACTAAGCACATTTAACGTCTTGCATCACTTTGTCAGAAATACCCAAAATCGCCCATTAGAAAGCTAGAGGCGTTACGGACATGTCGCTCATAAGCTTGCAATGGAAAAGTATAAGAACTATTTGGAAAGCGTAAACACAGTTTTATCGTTTTGGTGTCTTTTTTTTTATCCTCATCATTTCATTTCGCATTATCGGTTGTAAATGTTTCGGAAGGGATGAATGCGTAAAACGATAATTGAAATTTGTTTAGGAGGAATGTTGGATAAGAATTAATGGTGTTAGAAGGATAGACAAATAGTTGGCTTTTTGATAACTGAATTGACTGGTTATGTTTAAGGCTTTTGGTCTGTTACGGTTTATGTTCTTTACAATTTTGGAACATTCTCTACTTAGTTATCATTACCTGTGCTGTTTGTATCTTTTCTCAATCTCTTTTAACTTTTTCTTCCAGCAGCTGACAGCGAGTAGAACGAAAACCACGAAAGCAGTGGTGTTAATGACTGCACCCCAAAGAATGCAGAGAGCTAGCTTCTCGTCTACATGATCACAAAGCCGAGTTCCTAAGGAGTGCAAAGAGTGTTTGAGAGAAGTTAATTAAACCACAAGTGTGTTTAATCAACCGAGGTGGTGTAGAGATTTTAGCTAGCTTCCAGTAAACATAATCACAAAGGCGAGTTCCCAAGGACTTCAAAAAGTGTTCGACAGAAGTTAACTAAGCTACATGTGTTGTTTCATCAACCAAGGGGTTTACAGAGCTTAGCTAGCTTATCGTCTTCATACATGTAGTCACAATGCCGAAATCCTATGGTGTGCAAAAAGTGTTCGACAGAAGTTAAATTAACTATGCGATTTTGTTTACCTTTCCGTTCATGAATGTCTCGACCGCATTTCTGACAATTGTGATTTTTCATTTTGTTTTGACCCCTATTCTGAAAAGAAATTCTCTCCTGAAAAGAACTTTTGGTGATCTCTTTTTTTCTTTCATCATCTAATTTTCCTTCCATGTTTTTGTTCCAATGAGAGAACGTCTTGTAAGATCTACTTCTTGCGTCAAATATGCTGAATGTATAACCAGATCCAGACGCATCTCCGTTGTTGTTAAATTGGAACTTCTCTCCTCCAACGCCGCTGAAAGTCTCGCTGTACAATGCATCTCGTATTTCCTTGCCAATCAAGAAGTCGGAAGTGCCTTTTCCTAGGAGCTTGTTGCGTAGCTCGTCACACATTCCATTCATCTTAGAACAGCTTTGAAGGTACACTTTGTGCAGAGCTCGTGCGATGGAAAACACGGCATTTATTACATGAGACACTTTGTCGTCATGGCGATGAACTGGAAAATAAAGCGCAACCACGAAGTATTTAAAAGTCCTTCAATTAATTCTTATCAGTAGTAAAAAATGCCTGTGAGAAGACTGTTTGAAACAATAATAAATGCATGATATTATATTGGTTAGTTGTCGCAGCTGAACAACTGACCTATCAAAGTCAAGGTGAATTAGCTGTAGTCAGTTGTGAGGTAGGTCATTTGTCAGTTTCTGAAGTCTTAGCCAATCTAGTGCTGCTTTTTCTCAAAACAATAAAAAAAGCTTAAAACTTCAGTTCAGTTACACATGATTACAAGCAAATCTTGACAACTTTCCGTGACAAGCAATTAACAAACGACAGCGCAGCATTGTTCGTAATCAGGGAAAAGCCATAAAATTGAAGTTCACAAACTCGAAGTTTTGTGCACATCTGAGCTTCCTTTCTCAGTTCGCAAGACTAATCTCATTATTTTATTCCATCCTTCACGTTACTCACCAACGTTCCGTTCATTACCGGTGCATCGTTGAGCTTCGTCTTTATTCTTAAATGAACAATTAAACTTTTCTTCCAAGTATTCAACCAACCAAGGATCGCGTGTGCTGTTATGGCTGAACGGGTTCCTAATGACGTTGCTTACAACAATAAAAATATAAATTTCATTAGACCACTAAGGTCTAATTACATGAAAATTTTCAAGCTACTAGTAATAAAGATAGATAAAAGATCAAAAAATTGAAGATTACAAGTTGTGTTGGCACAGGAAACCCAGGGCTTCTTAAAGCAAGGCAACTTCTGTTAAAATGATGAAAGATTACAGTATGTTGGTCAGCTCAACAACAACAAATACAAAAACATTGACAGAAACAAGCCCACAAAGGTACTTGATAAACCTGAGATACTTGAGAAACCCAGGAACCTCTTTGTAGGCCATGGTGACGGTGAGGCTAGCATTAGCGACTTCCTCTAAACCATCCACTGGTTCCAGTTTGGTTCCCCAAGAATCGCTGGCAATAAACTGGAACTTCCCAGTAGCATTCAGCTCCTTCACTGCACCAAGGATTCTCCTGGTGTCCTCGCTTTTGCAGAAAAGCACCACAGGAACCGGAAACGTCTCTTGACTGAACTTAGATATGAAGCCTTTCATCATTTCCCTCACCTGCTGTTTTTTCATGATGTGGAAAGATTCTCTAACACAAATACCGTTCTCTTTCGCGGCTTCTGCTAACCGGCGAATCCCATTTTCTCCGTAACTTCCAGCCGAGTTAACTGAAACAATGATATAATGTCAAAATCTTCCTTGAATGGAAGATAAGACAAAGCAAAGTGGAAATCTGGAAGAAGATTTTGAATCAAGCTCAAAAATAAAACGAAACACTGAGTTTCTTGTAAACCTTTAACTCCTAAGTATATGCCACATTAATTTACTAAATACGTCGGTTAATTCATAAGAATCATTCCAACTGTGATTTCACCTAATCTAAAACTTGGTTATTATCTCGTGATTATTTTTAATGAAAACTTGATAAATCAATTTGTTGGAGATGACACTCGCGACAAACGTAAGTTGTATAAGGATTATTGATATTTTTTATCTGTGGTACTACAAGAGACCTTAGAGCTTAGATGTCCTTCACGTGCAAGATTAAATTCTTTAGAATATTAAAGAGAGGATTACACTTAAGGCTCTATGGGGTGTCTGTCTGTTTCTAAAGCTTTAGTAACAACTATAACCATAACCATATCACCAATAATAATAGTAATAACAAAAATAGAAAAAATACATTCGTATTAAGCAAATTCGACCATTTGCGATGGAAAATATTGTTTACGAGTTTCAGATAAGTTTAAGTGACATAAAGTTGTTTAAGCCTCTGCTACTGTGTGTTGTCATGTGTTAATACATTTCTATTTCCCTTTTAATGCTTCTTTAGAAGCCGCGTTCTTGCGGCTTAATTTTTATTCAACTCGAACACCAATTTGTTTTTGTTTTCGAATTCAAAACTGATAAATCGGGTCCATTCTTCCTTTTTCTCACCACGCACTTGGTATAACAAATACGTCATATCAAAAGCTCTGTGTCATTTAAAATATTATCTGAAACTCTTAACCAACGTGATTCGACAAAACGTTTTCAAATATGCCTTAAAACGTTATTAACGTATAAATTAGCGCAAAGACACGACGTTTTACCATGAATTCAAACGCATGCTTCATTTCTGGACGACTTATGAGAAGAGTTTCATGTGCACCATACCCCTAATGATATACAAATTAACAAATATTCTGAATAGAAGTAGCTCAGTAATTGTTCTATATTCTTTATGAACTGTCATTACTTGGGTATCTGGAAAGGATATTGAGCCTGAAAAACCTGCGAATATGCAATGCTGTTCTAGAGAAAGTTTGGCCTTTGGGCAACAAAACTCTGTTGATTTCAATATATCATATGCTACAAAATAAGGCACGGAACAAGAATGGACATTGTTGTTTTGACATGATGAGTGGGTCGTAAGATTGAGGATAAAACAAAATTTATTAGATGCAAGAACAACAACAGACACAAAACTGAATGGTGCAGCTAATTCTACACAACCAGAGTATGTACCATTGCCAACGGAAGTGAAAACAAGGAAATAAAATTCTAAAGAGATGGACAGATGGATCAGACGAAATGTTCTTTTGATCAACGTCTGAAGAAGATCTTCAACATAAAAAAAGAAGTAATTGACGCTCTTTTAACGGCTGGGAGAAAGCCACCAGTTTCGTGGTATGTTAACACACATTTCGGCTAACAAAACAACAAAACGGCGGCATCAAGCAAGTTCTGCATGGTTTGTTTTAAGAGGAGGCGTTCGTTTTGTCCACACGGTCGAATAGACCCATTTCCTATAATTACCTTTTAAGGGTTTCAAAACGCGCTCCTCTTTTAATATATCACATTTTATTTAAACAATATTACTAATCTTAAAAAAATTCCGTTCTTAGAAGCACATTTTCCGTTTTCAGTTACTTCAATCTAAATTTTAAAATTGTCAGGTTTTAGTTAACAGAAAAGATAAACTGTGGTAAACTACTTACTTGTAAATATTGATGTCCAGTTCAGACTTTTTAGTGTTTCGGCTATAGCCTGTGACTGCAATGAGTCCGGAGGAACGGTACGGAAAAAATACGAGAATCTTGTTCGGTCGCTGAGTTGGTCGTATGTCGAGGCGGGACTGACTTGAGGAATTCGGAAGTAATTTAGCACGCTGGCAATTTGAAGAGACACGGAGCTCGCCATCCCGCCAATTACTCCTACAAGACGCTTGCTTTCAACCGATCTTTTCTGGTGTCTTATGGTAGGGTTTGTGCCCAGGATGTAGTTAAGCGATTTGTTTAAAGCGATATTAGCGTCGTTACAAGAGTCCCAAATGGCTGCACCAAGCGATAAATGCGGAAGAATGTCATTTGAATGGTTGATCAAATCCATTGCATAAAGCATTGCTTCGTATCGATGTATTCCTCTTTCTGTCTTTAAATTTACACATTTTCCATCTTCTAGAATCTTAAAAGGGAAGATACCTCCAATTATAATGTCACCATCCACAAAGTGGTCTGCTCCATGAATTTGCTGTGCTTGTGAGCTAAAGGATGACAGATGAAGAAACCAGATCTTTAAAACAATAATCAAAAAATTCATGTCGTAAATTGAGGTCCAGCTATTCACTGGACAAGAATTTCGATAAGCGACAGTCTTTGTAAGGTTGTGTGTTTTTCCTGACGGGTTTAAACAAAACGAAATTAGAACAATTGTTTGAAGGGAGATCCCATATCAAATGGTATCCTTTGACGTCATTAGTTTTGTTTACAAGTTGCCTTGCAGTTATTGATATGATCTGAGTCATAACTCGTCTTTGATCAGACCGACACACAATATAGAGCACAAGGGACGTGCACTTGGCAAAATGAACGAATTAAAAATAAAAAAAACAAATCGTATAGCATCATACCATTTAGTTGAGATTAACGCCTCGTTCATTTGCTATTGCATATTATAATGGCGATAGTTGACTTAAGTTTATATTAATTCTTTCGCTTATTGCTTCGGCAACATTGGTTTCATATGTTTTTGGAAGGAACGGTTAAATATCAGACTGTTTTTATTAAAGATGTTCTTCGAACTGTTTTACAAGACGGTAATGATACATTTATAATAAAGAGAGTAATTACAACAACAAGAACAATAATAAACAGAAAGCTTCTCTCACTGAATAGTGATTTTTTAAATTAAAATAAAATAGTTAAAGAGGGGAATACTTGAGTAAATTAAGTAAATTAGGAAGTGGATAATGGAAGAGAAAAAAGCAAACGGAAAAAAAATTAAAAATAGGAGGTGGATATAATAATACGGTGAAAATAATATGGTGGATATAATGATACTGATATTGGAAAAATCGCACACGACTTAACATAGACCAGGCCTGATAATGTATTTCACATTGTTACCATTTTCTTAAAAGTACGAGACCCTTGTTTCTTTAATAGCTCTTCTATACTCTTTTTAAAAAATTACTCTTTTTTAACTTAAAAGTTGCCGTAGAATCTAACATTTAATCCCTGGGCTTATTTAAGTCCGTCAAGGGGTTTTGGATGAGCTTATAAATGAGGGTGGGGGTGGGGGTGGGGGTAGGGTTGACAACAAGCCAGATAAGGCCTCCGTTCCAATGGTAGGGTAAGTGTAGAGTTACTCCTCGGAGATGAAGCTTTTTCAATCTGTTTACATGTAGGAGGGGATAACCTTCCTAGGGGGGAACATCCTTCTAGAAAGTCACCTTTCTCTATTGTGTTTTCATGTTTCGTTTACATAAGAGGTACGGACACACTACGGGGAGGGTCACTCTACCTGCTTTGCGAGGTTGGCCCTCCTAGGAGGGACGATTTTTTGTCATGTAAGCGCTAGAGTCGTGTTGACCCTCTTAAGGTTTCAAGTTCTTTCAAAAACGCGGCAAATCCTAGCATTGTTTGCTGTCAACATTTGGCTTAGTGTGCTGAGGAAACGACTTAAACCAAAAGGCAATGTTTTCAGCGTCGGCTTCAAGAGAAAACGAGTGTAATTTTAATTAAAATTCGTTTAAAGACGACGATGCTGGTGACTATGCGACGAAATATTACGCCCCGGTGATGTCCCTTTGCATATAAAGAAAAGCATCGTTTTGACCCGAGGTGTCCTTCCTGGAAGGGTTGTCCCTGCTCTATGTTAACAGAGCCTTAAGCTTATCTAAGATACCAAGGAAGCGAGAGCTCAGTGGTGGGGGCGTCTTTAGGTTTATCAGCTTAAAATAATAATAATATACTTCAATACGAAGGTTGTTTTGAGTCTGATATTAAATGAAGATAATTATGCGATAGAAACAAAACGCTCAGAATATCATGACTTAATAGAACTCTTGTGGTGTCATGTAGAATGTGGAGGGGCATTTACTTAGGTGGGGGAGGGGGAAGGGGAAGGGGAATATTTGCACCTTTACAGTGTTTTGAGTTTTTCACAACTGTTGCAGCTTATTGTCAACGAAAAAGCCATCGCTAAATGCGACGCTTTCTTAAAAGTCTATGTTTTTTTGTTTCCACCATAATAAAACAAATGTTAGCAGTGAACAGGACATACTCAGGGGCAGTGCAATACTTTTTTTAATAGATTTTATTTTCAGTCGCAACAGAGCAGTACAAATATCTCCTTTCCCCTACCCTCATTGTATATAGTTATGTCAAAGATTATAAAAGTAATAGTGTAAGCTACTAAATTGGTGTTTACTTTTTGTTTTATTCACAGAAAAGTCAAGATAATTTGGGTATATTGAAAACTTCTGAATCTACTTGTCTATTAAACCACACAAACACTATTCAATTTCTCCCACCGTCCTGGAGTTAACTGACTGAACTCTAGAACAAGTCCTACAGTTGGTAGTTTTACACTTATCAGCGCTCTATGACAAATTGTTATTTGGCCTTGAACTTCTTCGGCTTACCAATAATAAGACCAAAAGCGAGCTCCGTAAGATGTCCACAGAGCGATAGCGACTCCGAGTTATCAGTCAAACTCTGTGTTGCTTGACATGGCATAATGCTTTCAAGCATTCAAGCATTTCATATTTCATTTACATGACTGGAATATTTTTCTCGCTCAAATAAGTTCTGGTCTTGTTGATAGCTGGTCAGTCAGGCGACAAGCTGGTATCAAGAGACACTGCTGAAAATTAGTAACAGATTCAACTCTCAGCATTACTCCCGCAACATCATTAAAAACAAAATAATTTTATCGAGTTTCTAAACTATTCGATTAGAAAATATGTAGCACATACTTCAGTCGTATTCTTTGATAGAAAGGAAATGAATGGTCTGTTTATTGACTTTTGTTGCGCGAACTAAAAGTTTTGAATATGTTTTCCCAAGCGGTGCAACAGGTTAATTTATTGGCAAGTTTCGTGTCTGTGGCGACCTAAATTTCGCAAAACGTTCCCTGTACCACATTCCCTCAGTCCCCCAGTCTTCATCCTACATCCGTCCTGCAATCTCTGTAGTTAGTTCTATCTCAGTCTTCAACCTCAGTCGACTTTTTACTCTTTTCAGTCAATTTCTCTTATTTTTATTTTCCCTCTCTCGTACTATTTGATTTCCTTGTCCCGAAACATTTCATTTTTGTAACGTGTCATTTGACTTGTTTTAAAATCATGCCTCCGTTTCGTTCGTCAATAGCTGATATTTTCTCACAACGTTAAGTGCCTGTGATCGACTCTTTGACGCTGTTTTTTAATGTGCTTGATCTTTGAAGGAAAAAATTAAAAAAATATTTTGCTTCAGGAAGCTATTGATTGACAGGTGGGTTCACAGGTGGGTGGCTGGTGGTCAGTTGTGTTCACGTGGCTTGTGTTTACTGTTGCGTGACCAGCCAGTGAATAATTCATGGTGGTCTATTTGGCTCTTCATGTACTCATCAACTTTCCAAAGCTTTTCTTTAATTTGGCATCTTCGATATTACTTTTATCATATATATAATTACAATTACATAAAAACATTAGTGAAAACATTATAGAGACCCTTGAGGAAAGTTGATTTTCTTATCGAGACCATGATCTCTGAATATCAGATCAAACTTTAAGTTGCTGCGGCAGAATGGATGTTGATGTCGGGAAATATCGAAATTGGTGATTTGTCTAGTTTTGGTGGTAATTTTCTTCCTGGAAGGTGAATTCATTCAAAAGACAAAGGTGAGTGTTTAATCGGATTTTTTTCTTTACATATAAGTATACAAAATAGATAACTCTGGTTATGTGATAAAACACTATGTCACTTTCAGTGTAATACTAAATGTCTGGTTTGAACGACGCTATCCATACATGTTTGTAAGAAAGACAAGAATAACTTTTATACAGCATCGCATTTAGTTGATTTTTCACATTATTTTTCCTGGTTATTCTAAGATTTAACTTTAATACAGAAAATAGAATATAGAAAAATAATTCAAATGTTCACTCTTGCAACATTTCTTAGTGGTTTGAAACAATTCCTATGTCCGTATCTAAAATCGTAAATATGCTCTGTCGCACTAAATACTTGTCAAAGTGTGCAAGAAAAAGAAATATTCTTACAAGGGTTCTTAGGTAAGAATTTCAAGAATTTTAGGAGACTTTTACAAAGTAATACTTGGCGTTAACAATTTCACCAGCGAACAGCTCGCGGAAAACAGGTTTTGTAAAACAGGACAATCAAAACTGAGTGAAATAGATTTGTTTTATAAGTACATCGTATGGCGCGGAGACAGTCGCTTGTTCAGACCTGTGCATATGGGGCATAGTAATTTAAACTTACAGAGGTCAAATTAAGCCAAAACAATGTATTCTTTTCGCATTAAGTTACCGGTCGCACTGATGAACGAAAACCTCTTTGGCTGGACAAAACCAGGCCAAAGTTTTTGACAGGACGAAACGGAGACAAATTAAGGCGGTGAACCAACTGTCAAGACAAACCAGCAAATTTATAAGCAATGCCTTTCGCTGTGTCTGTCAATTACGTCTGGCCACATATTGATTTAAAGACGTTTTCTGTATGCATCGCAATTACTGATGGCAGCAGAATGGGATAAATAACAAAACAATTGCTTTGGCTTCTGTTCGACTTAGAACTGTGCACTTTGACAGTTTTGTCCGACCGGCCGAAAAGTCGAGCGTGAAAAATACGTGGGTCGCACTAGGACAACAACAACAATAACGTTTATTTACACTCAAGAGTTACAGAAGTGATAATAATTAAGGGAGGATTTACAATTTGTATGTGAGTGCTGGGACTCCAGCGGTAGTATGAACTATTCGAGTCTGGAGCCCCAGCAACAGACGTGATGATAGAATTGAAAAATAAAAAGTCTGCAGACACTGGACTAATAAATTGCTGGATCCAGTCTAAATTTACAAGTTATGTCATTTTGATTCTTTACAAAATTGTTTTAAGGTAAGATTTAGGAAACCTGAGGAAAGGGAGGTGGGTGGGGAGCATCAAAGGTATTTTCGCAGTGTTGTGCACATGGACATCTTTATCGCCAAAAAAGAATTATTAAGTTGTGCAAAACTACTTGGATTCTAACAATTGCCTTCCTGATGACGCTTGATATCACAGAATGTTTCAAATAGATTAGATTTAGAGAGACTTGCAAAAATGAAAAAGACGCTGTATAAATTTTCTTTTGTGTGCACACCGGGGAATAATATATTACCGTGTCATGGAGATCGGTTCGTCTTTTGTGCCGCTCCTGAACTTCATCCTTGTATGCAGCCTTCGGCCGATCATATATACTTCAACTCAGATCTCGTACAACTATATTACCCCATGAAATCTTGTTTAGCGAGTAACACAAATCGTGCAAATCGGGCCACCTGTATATCCAGAATGATATTTTAGTCTGAGGGGACATGAAATCCCAACCAGGACCTATTTCATCTTCTCCCGTAGGTCGTCATGGCCGTTCAACGGTCTCAAGGTTGAGAGAAATATCAGTTTCATCTCTAAGCGTCAACAGAAACACCGACAGCCTTAATCACTCCTTATTGTCCGTTGGTTCATCGTCGAGCTTCCACACTCTGTCTTTGCACTGATTCAAGATTTGGTATCCTCTAATCAGTTGGATCTTGTCGCCATTTGTGAGACTTGATTGACAAACGACATATCGGACTCTGAAATCCTACTATGGGGTTACGACATTTATCGCTGCGATCACTGTAAATTTAACAATCCGGCGAACAACGCACGCGGAGGAGGTGTCCTACTTGCTAGTCGCTGTAACCTACGCTTTAATCCATAAACAGTCGCTCTGAATTCGAGTGTGCAGCCGTCGAAATCAACACCAATAACTGCGGCAAAGTACTATTTACTGTATTTTACGGACCGCCTTCTACTAATACTACTTGCATTCACAACTTTGTTAAATTCTCAACAACTGTACTTATATAAGAATATTTTTGTTTCTATATTTGTAACAAGGTTCTTGTACTTGGAGATTTTAACTTTTCCTCTATCATTTGAATTGAAGGATCTGGGTTTTGTGATTCAACTGATTCCGCACTGTTTCACGTTTTGCCAAGCCCTCTCTGACAAAAATCTGTTCCAGTTGATCGATTCTCCCACATGTGAAAACAATTGCCTGGATCTCTTTATTACCAATACCGTCGAAGGTGTTACCAATGTCATTGTGAGTGACTGTGAAGGTGTTTCTCTTTATCCGATCATAGAGCAATAACATTTGATTTACATTTTACTTGTCATGCGGTAAACAAAAATAAACGTCCTGCGTACAATCTAAAGAGAGCTGATTTCGACGGTCTTAGATCTGCTCTAGTTGCCAATTGCTACCCTCTTGAGAACCATTTGTCTTCCGATAATGACAACATTGAGGAGGGCTGACATCCTAGAAATCATCTCTACTAAGCCAGATGGAACACTTACCTAAACAGAAACCACGAAAGTTTGTCAAGCCACCCTGGATCGATGGTGAAGGGTTACACGCGATACGAAAGAAAAATACCATGAAAAAAAGCTCTTCAAAAGGACAGCTCCACACTGTGGGAAACATTTTCCCAACTACGCAAGGACTCGGATCTAAACATATTGCCTACCTCCTATCTCCGATTCCTGTTTTTCCCAGCCGAATCGCTTCTGAAATTACTTCAACAGGTTAACAAAACGTCCATCAGTCTCAGAAACTGTGGAACACAATGGCTCTTATTTCTCCGGTACTGAAGTCAAAGCTGAAGCATTCAATGATTACTTCTCGTCTGTTTTTAAGAATGGCACGACCATACCCAGCGATCTGTCGTCTTCTCCACTCTCCCACCACTCTATAACTTCGATCGTACTATCTCGCGAGGATGTCATATCTGCGCTCCAAAACCTGAACCCAAACAAGAGCCCGGGCCCCGGTAATTTTCTCTCTAGATTTCTGAAAGAATGCTCTTCAACAATACACTGCGCCTGGGCAAGCTGGCTTTGGATTGGAAACAGGCAAACATCACTCCAGTTTTCAAGAAAGGCACTAAGTCACTTACTCCAAATTATCGCAAAATATCACTACCATTTGGAGTGAGCAAGCTTTGCGAGCGCTGCGTGTTAAAGAAACTTCTGCCAGACATCGTCCACCTACTGACTGACTTGCAGCATGGTTTTGTGGAATGTAGATCCTGTGTCACCCAACTGTTGTTTGTCCTGCACGAGTTAGGTGCCTCTCTTGACGCTGGTAAGAAATAGATGGTATCTGCCTCGACTATAGCAACGCATTTGATACTGTTCCTCATTGCAGACTCCTCCATAAGTTGTCGTTGTTTGGTATTCACAGCCCCTTGTACTCCTGGTTCTCCGACTACCTGACCTCCAGATCCCAAAGGATAGTCATCGATGGAGCTTGCTCCTCCTGGGTACAAGTAAAATCCGGTGTCCCTCAAGGCAGCATCCTCGGTCCCTTCCTTTTCTCGCTATACATAAACGACCTGCCCGAGGATGTTAGTAACGGAACATCGTGCTGTTTGCGGACGAAGCAAAATATTTGCGTGCTGTCCGCACCTGTAACGACACTGTAGTATTTCAACGAGATATTGACTGTCTTTTCGACTGGACCGATCGCTGGGGTTTGTCTTTCAATCTAGGCAAGTGTGAATCTTCGCGTTTTTCCAGAAGACGCAACAGCCAGATACCATCCCTCGATGAGAAGCCATACATCATAGGCAGCCTCCCCCTAGCAGTGCTTCATCTCATAAGGACCTGGGGGTAACTGTAACCAACAAGCTATCCTATAGCCCACACATCACAACCATCGTGGCTAAAGCCAACAGGACGCTCGGTTTCCTGCGCCGCCATTACACTGCTCACCTAGGAATCAACTAAAAGCTTAACATTCGTCCGTGCACATCTGGGTTACGCTAGTAAGGTCTGGGCCCCATAGTCTTGTGTTACAGACCTCAGGCTCCTAGAGGGGGTACAAAGGCGCGCCACACAATCGATTCTAAGTTGCAGTCTAGACCCCAACCTTAGACCGAATTACAAATCACGCCTCATTTCCTTAAATCTTCTCCCAATTTCATACTGTATGGCTTGAATGCCGTGACTTTTTTTTTTCTACAAATATCTTCATGGTGCCTACACGTTTTCTCTAAATGACTATATATACTTCGCTACTGGCCGCACACAATCCGCAGCTAACTTGTCCCAATCGCCTCCGCACTTCTCTGTTCAGAGACTCTTTCTTCAACTGAATCGTGCTTCTCTGGAACAACCTACTACTCGTTATCAGGCAATCTACTATCTTTTCCTGCTTTAAAACCAACCTGTACAAGTACTACTTCTGTAAACTTAACACTAATTTTGACGCAGACAGAA
>JANRMR010212029.1:0-18153 GCA_025434825.1 Bergia sp. 'catenularis'
ATACAGGCAAATCCTGGTATTTGGACTTCAGCGTCCTCAATTGAGTCGTTCAACCAACTTTCCGAGAATGTGAGAATTAATTATAATATATGTGCTGTGGATATCAGGAAGGTAATTGATTTTTTGTAAATTGGAATTTACCATTAAATCACTCCTCTAAGTAGGAAAAACAAATAAAACGCAACTATGGAATACTAACACGGATGCTTTCATTACTACTTGGAAATAAGATCAGCGTTAACTAGATTGCTTAGCTGTTCTTATAACATGGTTTCAAATGAAATAATAACGATAATACATCAATATATCAAGATCTAGAAATCTGTTCAATACTTTTCTAATACTCACAGAAATTTAAGGGAAGGTAGATATCCAAACGTGCCTTCGCTTAAGGACCTAATGCGATTTCCTCCAAACATTCTGAAAGATATTCCAAAGTTTTAAGTGTTAAAACACGTACTTTACCACATTTATATCTAAACAAACCATAAAAAAAATTAATATATAAAAACTTTTGATGCAACTTTGATTTTCAGTCAGTGAAACAGGATCTCCGTATAAAATCAAAATTCAGTTTGTATTTTATTTTAGAAAAGCAACACATAAGAAGAACATTTTGGAATTCTCACTACCTTTGTGTTAAAAAAAGAAGAGAAATTTGAAAAAAAAGAATAAATGCTTGCTGTGAAGAAACTTCTAAGTGTTAACCGTTCGCAAATGTTATTTACAATTAAAGTGACTGGTGCTTGCGAGATACATAGTTCAATTGATCGTGCGCACAAACACACCGCTTTTCAAAGACATTATATCTAAAATGGCTCCTAAGATAGAACTGTATAAATATTGTTGTAGTACTTTAAACTTTCTTCCAATCTGAATAATGCCAAAAATTATCTTATGAGCCAAATCAGTTAATAAGTTACGAGCCACCAATCAATTGTCGATAACAGGAAAAGTTTAAGGTTAATGTTAAGGTTAACAATAGGGCTAAGTACTAGTTTAGTGGTTTAGGGTGGGTATTTGAACAACAATTTACAATATGAATATATATGACTCGTTGACTCATCAGCCTTACATGTAGATTTAAGACTATGATTATGATTATGAATATGAGTAAGGTAAGGGTACTGTTTTTGTAGTTTAACTTTCATAATGCACAATAAATATGTTTTATAATTGATTTTGTGTATCTGAGTCACACAATCAAACATATATAAATTTTCAAATTTATGAATGAATCATAAGATTTATGAAAAGAATGGTATCAACTAGCTCTTCTTTATGAGAATAAATACCACTCTCTGGACTGATTAAGTTTTTAAGGTATTTTTACTTTGCTTACATAGCTGTTGTAGCCTCTGGAATGTCATTTGGGACAGCTACAAGATCTTTTCCGCTAACGATCAGGTTCAGAGCATTCTCACTTTCTTTACGATGAATGTACCTGCACGTACAGCTTGGAGGACATCCTAGGAAGAACACAAATTTGACTTTATGTACACATATTTATCTAAATTGCCATTGTTAAAAGAGAAAAGGATTCCATATCGTTATTGTTGTTACTATTATTTTTATTGTTTTCAGTTTATGATTATTATCATTATTTTTCTATCTTAAAAATAATAACACTGATAAATAAATTAATATTTAAATATAATTAAAGCAAGCTTTCTAGACCGACTATCTGAAACGATTTGCAGCAGATTAATAATAATCAAGGTATGAAATATTCACAATAAAATTAACCTTGTCGACGTCTGCAGGCAAGCGTGTCCTCAGAATGGCCTGTTGATAGCAATAACCAAAAAATGCATAATCAGTTGCACATAACTTTGACCTAATGCAAGCTAATCGTTTGCTTAACTCTTTTTTTTATAAGTATCATATTTTAATTCATTGCCAATTTTTTTTTGTCAATTGTATTTTCATGTTTCATACATTAAAACTGATATGAGCAATATAAAGCTTCCAATCGCTATTTACTGTAGATAAGAAAAATCGGACTGGGACTGTCAGGCTACATAATTAGTCCAAATTGTATATTTTGGCAATCTGTCTTAAGCCGCCATCTTGGATCTTTTTATGATATCATGAAAGTTATCACTAATTTATTTAAAGTTTGTTAAAAACAAAGCTCTTGCAAAGTCTTGGGTCAGTTATATTTGTTTTTAATGAAGAAAAAATGTACTGAACTACGTTTTAGAAAAGTATCAACCAGAAATGCGGTTGCTATGGCAACGAGTAGAATTATAGCAGCAATTGGATAGTCTATCAATAATATTTGGGAAATATCAAAGTGCTACTCCTATCGTTGCCGATTAGTTGTATTAGGGTATGTCTTAGGGAGGCCATTCTCCTTTCTACCTATGCAGGTAAAGGGTTTGGTTAAGAATCGAGTACTGTTGTCTCTGTTGTTTCCAGATAATTTACCTTTTCGTGAGAGGTAAAAAGCTTTAAACCCTGTTCGCACAATCTTCCTATCGGTCTTAAACCTGACAAGCATCTTGTTAGTGGTTGACTCAATGATGTTTGGAAAAACAGTCCCGCAGAATCTTCCAAGTAACGGCGAACTTAAGGTTGACCCATCTCTGACCTCCACATAGTCATTTTGGCACATAGGATCATCTTCTATGTTAAATGATTTAAACTCCAAGCGTATCATGTGGCCATCTTTTACTGATATTACCCAAGAGCAGTCGGTATTGTTCATATAGTATCCCGGATGAAAAGGCGACTCAATATATCCCTGATCGCCACTAAGTTGCTCGTGGCAAACTGCAAGAAACAAATACCATTAATAACATTGTTATCACAGGGATGCAAACTGAGAATAATGCTATCACGTGACGGCGGCGTGATAGCAAGGAAGAGTGACAATAATGTGACAATAAATCTGACACTTATCGCAATCTACGGCTTTGTTACAGTGAATTTGCAGCAACGCTTGTGCCAACACTGTGATAGGAATGATACGCGTAGTGTTATCGCGAAGCCACTTTCCCTTTCGTAAACGGACGGTGCTTTTTCTAACAGCAAGTCATTCCATTGCTAAACATATGAAGCTAATACTAATACTGAATACCTTACCGGCATTCCCTTGATGTTGACGCTGGCAGTAGTTTTTAGCAAAGTACACTCCGCCTATAGCAACGAAACCCATACCAGAGGAGAGATGTGCTTGAAAGGAGATCTTTTGAGGAATTAAATGGCAGCATTTTTGTTAAACAGTTAGCGACCATATTTTGTTTTTTCTAAATTGATAGACTATCATGGTACTGATGTTGACCTGCTCATTAGAGAGGCTGGTGTGAAATCTTTTCAGAACAATCGATAAATACTGTTTTGACAACAAATTGGGCAGTTATATCGCTCATTTGTTTCTTTCCAAACTTACCACATTAAGGATATTACACGGTAATGCAAAGATCTGATTTTTATTTTCTAGTTAATTGATATATATTTAAGCCGTCGCGTATTTTTTTTTGTTTTAATTGTACTAATACACGAATACTTGAAAAAATTGCATACATTTTAAGAACAACTGCAGAAATTATCGGAACTATTAGGAAATTTCAAAAAACGCTTTAAGAAAGCTTTAGAAGTATTTTAGAAATTAAAAAAAATATTTTGAAATCACTGAATTTTCCTGTGTGATACCCTCATATTCCTTAGTTATACATCCTCACTATACTTAATGATATCCCCTCTATCCTTGGTAAGGATAATTATGTTAAATACACCACTGTATGTTCCAGTAAAAAATTCGTGCAATGACCATAAAAACTCTCACAAAAGTCACATTCTTCGAGTCGTACTTGTTTCTGATTGCAAGTAGAAGGTAGTGACAATATTTTTTTTCATTTGTTGTTGTCACTTAATGGGCTCCTTTACTATTACTAGTTTTTAGTATATCTAAATAAGAATAATCTAAACTTTAACTGCCATACCTGATATCTGTTCACGGTTCCTACGGAGACTTGTCCATAACTCCAATAAATCCCCCTCGTGTTGTTTTGTGTCCAAATCCTTCTCCGCCTTATACCGTTTTCAAGTTGATGAACAACAGTAAGGGAGGATATACCAGCACTGTATATCTTGTACCTGAACCGTAAGCATACGCCATACCCATCCGCTGACCGGTTGAACCATGGACTCTCAAAGAGAGCACGACCAGTATTTCTCGTATAGTTGAACGTTGTATAGTTGAAGCGCTTGGCTAGAGAATAGAGAAATAGATAATTACTGAGAGAGTTTTAAAAAGAGGTAAAAATTAAGTTTGATGTTCAACAAAACGAATTAATCATTACTATTATTATTATTATTGTTGTTATTGTTATATTTATGTTTATTGTTACGTTTTCCTTGCCATTGAAACAATAACTAATATGAATTAGTCTACCACGTGACATAAAGCATCAAGCTCTAAAAATATGTTCCTACAACACAGTCTTACAAATTTGCGCTTTTGATGTCTCTTTTCTTATGTCTGAACCTGTTTTGTATTTAATCTGTAATCTACACTTTGACTACATATGTATCATTTCACTGAGGCCAAATATTTTGTTTTGTTTTGTTTGACACTTAAATAAAATTATTTCGTTTTCTTTATCAAAATTAAACCTTTTATCTTTTGATTCCGTACCTCCAGCGTTCTTGCAATTGGCAGGCCTGGATACCTTCATGTTCCCTGAAATCTTGGCATCGGTAAGAACGTTCATCCACCCTAAGATATCCCCAGCCTCGTTTCCACAGCCATACGTCATCCTGATTACTTCGCATTGTGGTACAACATAGCTCCAGACATTAAGACCTGATATTTTACCAAGGTGAAAGTTTCCTCCATCGGGTCCGTTGAAGCCTATCACCAAAACACCTTTCCCTTAAAGTGTCAATAATAGGCACGACGTCATCATCCTAGACTTTTTAACACAGCATTTTCAAATAGGACAATTTTGTTCCGAGACCATTTTCAAATCAGTGCTGATCACTATTCAGTGGTGTTACGAACTGTTTTAAGATAGTTTGACGTTGATATTGAGGTTCTATCTTCTTTTAGCAGAAGTAACAACTGCATATGACCTACAAAAAACAGACTCAATAGGGAGAGACAGTCTGCTGGGCAAAGTGAACTTAAATTGTTGTTAACTTTTGAAAACCTTCAAGAAAAGAGATGAGAGGGTCAAATCTTACATTACTTGCACTACTTACATGACGTTTAAAATAAGTGTTTCATCAAGTAGTATTTTGGTTTTATTTAGAATCTGTGCAGCATCATAAACTTTTATGAATCCGATATTTCTTCATGAGTTCACAGTTTAGCAGTCTACATAATTAAAGAGTGCGTGTTTTGGTGTAAAAACGTTTTTAAGCTCATTCTTTTCTTTTTTTCTCGACTATTTTGAAATCGGCAGTTTATTTTTCTGGAAAGAAAATTCAGCTTAAAAAAGCCCAAAGTGATAAATACACATTGTTAAATACATACCGGGTATAATAGTGCTCAATACATCTGTGTTCGCACTTGCCAATTGTTTTCCATCTGCGAGTAAAGTCCACTTGTTACTAGAACCATGCCAAGATAGACACAGGTGATGCCATTTATTGTCCATAACTTCTATCAGAATTGTACTGTAGAAGAAGCAGATACATATTAATTGTGAAATTACTCGTTGTGGAAAATCGTTGATTTCCAAAGACATCATTATTTCAGCTATCGCGTGAAAAGTTTTTAAGAAGGCATTTTTATAAAATTATCATTATCATCATCACCTCAATAAAACATTAAAGCTGCAATTATATATATAAACATATATATTCATTATCTACTTGTTTCATATTTTTTTCATTTTTTTAAGAGTTGGAAAGTTGAAGTAGCTTTAAGTCACCCAGCGTTTTGAAGTATGTGTCAAGTACGTTGGTGAATAAGAGATGTATAGATCTACAACTAACACATCCTTTGCAGGCTGAACTAGAAGACCAAGGTCTGAGTAATTATGGACAAGACAAAGAAACCAAAGATGCAGTTTTTTTCTGTTTTAAAGAACTACTTGTTCTAACTCGTTTCGAGCTAAATATGACAGCCTTAAAAATAATATTTTTGTTTTTATGTTTACCCATACTCCTTTTGTAAAAATAGGTTTTCCTCTAATTAAGCACTGCAATACCTTCGTTGTCCCAGAATTGTAATTGTAACCTCATATTCCTCTACATCTAATCCGAATCCTCTAGTTAATGTTTGAAGTAACGTTGTCTTGTAGTCAATCATGAAGCCAGAAGTATTTGTTTGTAGCCACAAACAGATTGTTATCTCCTTCATTGAAGTAAAATTCCGCAAAGAGATAGAACCTTTCTTCAGTGGAGGAAAATACATCTCGTAGTCAATATCTGGAAACAATTTTTTATTATATTAACAATGATGAAACGCATAAAATAGTTCACGCATGGGGGAGGGGGGAGTGCAGAGGAAGGAGTTTGGAAACATAGATGATGATTTGCATGAAGCAAACTGGGAAGCAAGGCTCACGATGCATACTTCTCTTTTATGTTTTATTAGTATAATTTCAAAGATTAATTTTACGCAAGAACTGTTTAATGTTCAAGCTTTTTTTAATCCTTAGAAATATCTCTTCTCGAAATCAATTCAACACTGACCGTAAGAATAAAAAGGAAATATGTTGGCATATAAAGGGGGCTCATTGTCCCTCCTCAGCTATCGCTCCTCCTCCCTGACAACTGAACGTCTGTTTTTCAAGTTTTTTACGATTTACTTAAAAAATAACTATTGACCATAAAATATCTAATCTAACAACACTAAAACGTCAATATAAGCTCGTATTGATCAACTAAAGACTTGATAACGATGGATTACTTACAAAGACCTATTTTAGGTATTCATCCATTTCATGTCTAAAGAGCACTATGGTAAAAATGTACCCACTGAGAAAATAATAATGGTATGTAATATTAAACAATTCTTTGATTTTTCAATACAAGTGAGTTTTCAAGACTGTTGTATATTGTTAACTAGAGCTTAGAACCACACTGAAATCAAGATGTCTTGAAACTGGCTGGGTTGTTTTTTGTAATTTTTAGTTTGCAGTTAGGTGTATGATCTCATGCAAATGTGAATTTAGCAACGTCCTGCGCGAATGTATTTGGCAGGGCACCTAGAGAATTTCCATAAAAAATTTCAGAACATAATATTTAAGTTCTTAAAGTAATTCCGTTGTTGCGAAGTTATCAATGTGGCCTTGTATCACAAATTGTTAGAACACGCAAAACCAATCATGAAACCTGCTTATTGATTGTCGATTGCAAATATGACATCTTAAATGTTTAACAACTTGTGCATACTAACGTGATTCGACTTTCATTGCAGGGGGATTGTGCTTATCTACTTCATGTTCTAAGTCCACAACGTCTTCCATTGTCCCCAATTTCCAGTGAGTTCTACTGTCGGCTGATGGAATCCAATCGCACTCTATACATCGCTTTGCTGTTAAAGTAACACAATAAAACAATTGCAAATATACTCATGCGAATTTTTGATTCGAAATTTTCTCAGTGCCACTTATAAAACAGACATTTACCTGGAGGTGTTGGAACAGCAGAAAATGTGGCCCTAAATCCACCAAAAGGCCACCCTGCATTCGTTTTGAAAGTAATCCTTAATGCTCCGCTGTCAGCATAGATAGGTGCAGGCAAGATATATCCACAGAAACGGCCGAGCAGGGGGGAATTATCTGTTAAACCATTCCGCAACTCAACATAGTCACGATTACACTCCAGACTGGTAAAACTTAGTTTCACTCGCAAGCCTTGTGGAACAGTAATTAACCAAACACATTTTTTATTGCCCCAAAAATGATGTTCGTAAAAAGAGCCTTCAATGACTCCGTTCAACTGATTTATGTGCCTTGGGAAATCAGAACAACCTGAAAGCAAATCCAAATTACAGGCAATATTAATGTGTACCCAGTAGGCAAAACATTGTTAGAGATGGTTCGTCCTTAATTGGCTTTTTTCGGCTTCAAATAAAAAGTGAAAATTTTTTTATTGTTTTCGATTGTAACAACTAAATGATTTTTCTAAATGGGCATTGGTGTTTGCATTCTGGAATTGAAATAGAACAAGACGGAATGTAAAAGAAACATTTTAAACTGTTGCCACGACACAAGATTCCTTCCTAAGTGAGGGAGTAACCAGCAAGGTTGGACTGCTCAGCAATAATAAGCAAATATAGTAACTTAATTGTGGAAACTTACCAAATTTTACTCACTATATCTGTTCGTTACTGCTGAGCGGCCAAACGTTACTGTTTATCACCTCACTTGTGCGTTCTATATCGCTCTCTACCTAAAATTCGTAAATACCCACTACCAGCTCCCATCTAGCCTTGTAGGTCCTGCAGTAAAGCAACGATGATCATTTCCGGAGATCGTGGGATCGAATCCTACAGGGATCGGAGTGGGTCTATTTTCTTCCAAGGGCTATGGCTCAGAAGGAATTATTTGGGATTTAGCACTTCATTTACCACATTTAAATCACCGTAAGGTTCTTTCCCAGTCTAGCTCTTAAGTATTGTAATTAAATCCATCAAATTCAACTAGAATGATACTGTTGGAGCCTAAATAAATAGACTTTTTCTTTAAAAAAATATTGGTAAGCCTATTGACGTAATAATGAAAGAGGGTATTGTTCATACTTGAATTGTTTTTTTTTTATGTATGAATTAATTCTACAGGATGAACACATATGCCCTTTAGATTTTCAATTCTCGAAAAATGGAAATTGCTAACTATATGAAATGAAGTTTGTCCCAAGTATGTTTTTTAACATTCAGCAGAAAATATATATCTTAAATAATGTATACTCTCAACCTCAAGAAATTAGCTTCACAAACCTGGAAGTAAAAATCTTGCTAGAAATCCTCTGTCAGTTTTATTGCCATCCGATCGAAAGGTAATTGTAATAGAGCCGCTGTCAGAGTAGACAACAGGAGGATGTTCGTTGCCGCAGAACGTCCACAAAAGGGAGGAACCATCACGAACTTCAAGAAAATCTTTGCTACAGTTTAATGAAAGTTCCATCTGAAAAGAGGTGAAGACCAGCTGTATTCCCATAATGCTGGGAACAGATACCCTCCATACACAATACTGGTTGATACCGTAGTTGTTGGGAAAATTTGGGGACGAGATCAACCCGCTCCATGCTGTGATATTTTGTGGAGTTCCATTACAGCCTAGATAGAACAACATAGATGAAGTGATATATTTTAAGACCTTTTAGTGCTTTTCATTTTTAGATTGCAAACTTTAACAAAGATGAAAAAATGCGATCAAAGTATCACAACACAAGAAAACAATGGAGTTGACAATACAAAGAGGTCAAGTGCTTCTCCCCCACTTTTACTCTTTCATTTGACACTGAAGTATTTTTTTCTTTTAATATCAAAATACGCCATCGTTACTTTTTCAAGGTCATATTTTACAAACTGCAAGTTTTATGAGCGTACGCGTTTTGCTAAACGATTTCAATTCTGCTAGTGTAATAAGCCCTATAATTTAACCAGTGATTTGCGAGGTTAAACGCTGCAATTGTTTCAGCTGCACAGTGGCACAAGTTGCACCAGAAACACTCTAAAAATTAACAAAGACCACGAAATGAATATTTTTGGTTGTGAAGTACGGCACACTTTTCGCATAAATTAGATTTCATGAATATGAGTTAATGTACATGCAATTTTAATTTTTGTTTAATTTCTCTTATTGTACGTGAATGAATAAGTAAGTGTCTTCGGTCTTACCAACTGGCGTTGAAGAGTCCGAAAAGTGGGCTAAGAAACCTTTGTAAACCTGATTATCATCAGACTTAAAGGTAACTTGTAAAGAACCTCCGGATGCAAATATTGTCGGAGGCCTTGCGCTACCACAGTATTTCCCCAACAGAGGCGCGCTGTCGTTCACGCCATCCCGTATTTCTACGTAATCATTGCCGCAATCTGATCCAGTCTGCAAATGAAATACTTCAAACCACAAATGGATGCTTTTTCCGCTTGTAGTGGTGATTCTCCACACACAATTCTGGTTGTGTCCATAATTGTCTGGATAATTGGGAGTTGTAATCAAGCCGCTTCTTTGTATGATTTGCAGTGGTTTACCAGAGCATCCTAGTGGATACGATCAATATATAGTTATTATCAATCAAATGAACGAGGAGGCGGGGGAAATTTTTTGCGTCATCAAGAATAATTTATACATAATTACTTAATTCTGCGCGTTGGGGTTTGAACAAAAAAAGAGTAATTTTTTGACATAATTCATTCTACTTCTTCTTTAACGTTCTATTCTTTAAAAATTTGCCATCTGAGTTTTAACTGTATTTTTTTTCTTGTTGTAAGAAACTTTGTTGTATTTCTTAAAAAAATGAACTAATTTTGTGCAATAAATGTTGCATTATCAACAGTTCTTCAGCAAAGCAAACTTATTTGTTATCATAAAAAGTGATAATCAAGGCAAGCCCTGCATTTCAAATGTCAAGTTTATGTTTGTCGGCGCCCATATAACGCTACAGTTTCATTTTTATTCTATAGTGTAACTTTTATCCCGGTACAATACAATTTGATGTGATTCGGTGCTATGCGGTAGAGTGCAATGCGCTGCGATAGAACAAATGCAATGCACTATTATCTAACAAATACTTTAATCCTGAATTCCAACTGTTACCTTAACAACGGAATAATTGCTTTTGTCGATATCAAACTAAAATAAGTTGTCTAGAACTATAGTTCCATGCATGTTACCTGGATGACCAAACTTAGCACGGAATCCACCAAAAGCGTTGTTCTCGTTTGATTTAAATTTGATCTGGATAGGTCCGTTGTAAACTTGGTGTGCAGGAGGTAATTTATTTCCACAATAATTCTGAAGGAGTGATAAACTTGAATTTAGACGATAATGTATTTCCAGGCAGTCTTTCATGCAGTTGGAACTGTTTTCCAAATGGAAAGACTCAAAGGTCAGTTCAATGCCCATCCTGCTAGATGCATTGATATTCCAGGCACAAAACTTATTGTTTTCGTAGCTGGAAGGGTAATTCGGACTTGTTATATAACCACTGTGTTTCCTGATCATTAACGGTGCTTCTTGACAACCTTTAATACAACACAATTTGTTACTAAGGTCACTGTTTACAGCTTGCAATGACTAAGGAAAGTTACAATGTGACTGTTTATCTACTACTAATGTCAGTTTTTACATGTAAAAGGATAAAGTGTGTTAAAGCTTGTTTCTAAAACTGAGCAATATTGTAAAGAACTCACAAAATATTTTGTAAAAACGTTTGATGTACTTTGAAATATTTCAAGTTTTCGGTTCTGTATTTGCAGCCTTCAACAGGTGACTAATCAAAATTATGATTTGAAATATAGCGCATCAGTCATGGTATGTCATACCACGTTAAGGATCTTGTCAAGTGTAAACTGCAAGTATGCTTACCACCAATGTTTAGATAGGAAGGAATTTTTTCTCAGTTACTTTTGTTTCCAATCTAATACCACTGTTGATATAGGAAATAACTATAAGTGAATAAAAACCCGCAAAGATCCGGCATAAAAAAACTCATTTCATTTACTGATACCTAACTGCTGAATAAGGAGTGCGATGCAACATATTGTTCGTTTTGATCAGTAATTTCCTTTTTCTGCTTCAATCAGATCTTTAAATACAACACCACTTATAAAACTTGAATAATATTCACCTGAAAGTGCAGGAGAGTTTGTAAATTTCGCCACAAAACTCCCATAACTACCAACTTCGTTATTCCTTGTTACAAATGTGACCCGCAGTGATCCACTGTCCGCATGTACATCTGGCGGTAGATTGTTCCCACAATATTTCCCAAGTAGTGGAGCGCTCTCGTTTCCACCATTTCTTAATTCCACATACGGAAGCATACAGCCCTTGTCTTTAGTAAACTCCAAGCGAAACTTTATAAATCGTAAGTTGACAGTCATTTTCCTGGGTGCCATGATAATCCAGACACAACGCATGTAAGGTTCGTAGGTGCTTGGATAGTTTGGGCTTGTAAGAATACCCTTCGATGACGTAATATAAATCGGCAGTCCTGAGCAACCTAAAAATTACAAAAATTTATGTCGTTTGGATTTAAGCATTACGGAAATACATAGATATGGTAATGTTTACTGCCTTTGGATGTTGATACCATCTCAAGAGGGGTGTTGTTTGTGCCCTTTATAACCAAATATTATAATGTGCATACAATTTATTTGTCGCATAAGGAGAAAAAACAAATTGTACTATGTTTTCTGACTTCATCAAAAGTTCAAAATGATCGCTTGAACCCAAAATGGCGGATATGTGATGTAAATTATGTTAGGGACTAACGTCTCTAATTGAAAAACAGTTTGATATTAGCCTAAACAAATAGCTGTCATCATTTTGGTTTTGCTAGCATTATTAGTTAAGAAACTATACACTGTTAAATTAACGCTTTATTCAATTGTTGTAGACAAGCGTATTTGTTTAACGTACGTTCTTTTACCTGGAACTTGAGGAATAGCCTTGAACTCAGCGTGGAAACCTTTATAGGAATCACTACTGTCCGAAATAAATGTTATGTGAAGTGAACCACTGTTTGCGTGGATAACTGGTGGCTTTCTCTCTCCGCAGTACTTTCCAATGAGAGGAAAGCTGTCCGTCAACCCATTTCGTAACTCTAAATAGTCGTAGTTGCAATCCGGATGAAATTGCAACTGGAAGAAGATGAATTTTAGCTGGACCTGCATGCCGCTGGGCACAGTGATTTTCCAAACACAACGTTGGCCATTACCATAGTTATCAGGATAATAAGGACTGGTGATGACTCCATCAGATCTCCTTATATGTTGAGGAGATCCAGAGCAACCTTTGATGGAAGAATTACCTCATTAGAAGACTAACTAACATTTCAAATGACGATAAATTATGAAAAATTGAAACGTGGGTAATTTGGGCTTCATTAGATTGTTATTATAAATGTCTGATGCTGGTATACTGATAATACGACTAAACACGTTTTAGATTTCAGTAGCAACTTCTGCCATTTCACTTGATATTCAATATTCTATACATTAATCTATGTCAGTGGAGCCGAACAAGAAAGATCGGTAGTACTGCTACCGTTTCAGTTCTTGATATATCGAAGTTCTTACACTATAACTAAGTTTCTAAAAAACGTCGGTAGAGCTTCTACTATATTTGTAAACTAAGTAAAAATACTTTTGGAGTGAAGCTTCTTCTTCAGTCGAGATGTTATAAATTGAGATGATTATTACGGGGAAACGTTTTTTAGGAAAAGTTATAAATATTGGTAAGAAATTAAAGAGGTGTTAAGTGGTAGATATGAAGGGCTTATAAGCATTTTCCAAAAATTGCGACCACAAACCGGCTGGTAGTTTCCGAGGTATTTGTCCGCACTTCTCTTTAGAAAAAGAAACGTCACTTATCGCAAGCACTTGGGAACTATATCTCGCCATTCCAACAAACGTCGCCTGGGAAAGAAAAATAGTGATAAAAAATTGTGCATTGATAAGAGTACTGACAATGCTTATGAAATATTAAGATAATATTTATTTCCAACGTCAAGTCAGTTGCATGCGCGGGCCCCATATTTGATTTAAGCAACAAATATTTATTTAATCATGTGCCTTTTGTCAGAAGGTAAAAAGAGGCATGTTTAAATATTATTATTGAAAATAAATATCAATATCCTGGTGCTATGATAAATATTGAGCTATAGTGAATGTTGAAAAGATTTTGGAAGTACATAAAACGTCATCAAAAATAATCTTTTTAAACAGGGAAAACTGCTCTTTATCTTAAATAATCATACACAAAAATAGATCTAGTTGAAAAACTGTTAATAATTCTCACCGTCTGCTTTTCTCTGGTACGTAATAATGGAATCTGTACATATTTCCATTTCCTTATCCATGATTGCGAAGGTAAAGTCCAGTTAGGGGGATTAACTGTATTGTTGTTGTGGAAACTATTACTGTGCAGGTAGAGATCAAGAGTCCTTGGGTAGTATTTGTTACTGTAGAACCAGAATCTCATACACTGGTAGCCATCTTCTCGTGCGACATATGGTGGGCTCGAAATTATTCTCTTGGCCGAGAAGGATGACGACGTAGAGAGTTTAAGAAAGTTTCCTGTAGAGAACTATGTTAGTCCTGCATTCCTTTTCTTCATGTTTTCTAATATTAAAATATGAAATATTAGTGTTGTCATAATATGTTTTACTATTATCAAATTACTTACGTTTTTGATATCTCAATTCCTTTGATACTTGCTTTCTTGAAATTATCTTCCAGTCTTTGTGGCCTTTCCAGTTGCATCTATCTTTATCAAAAGGGCAATCTGGACTAACTGTTGAGAGAACAGATCTCTGGGAATGTATACAGTGTGGCTACTTCCTCAATTGTTAGTTGAATAAGTGATATATTAAGACAGAAATAAAAGAATAAAACGAGGAAAAAGTAAACAGCAATAAAACACCTTTCTGATATATCTTTTATTTACACAAGGAGATAGGGTAAGGAAAGGGAAAAAATCATAATAAAGAAAAACAGAAAGGTTAACTTTAACATATCTGATAGGGAAAAGAAACTTTTTGTTTAGTTTTACAAGATTTGAATCTTTAGCTCTCGAGTTTAATCAACACATTTTTTACAGATCCAAATAGCACTGATGTCTTCGAACGGTTCGTACATGAAGCATTTTCCCTTTTTCTTTCGTAGTTTGAACTGCTATAGTCGAATCGTCCAATAATTTTGAAAACAGATACTGAAATGTTGTACACGTTAAAAATATGTTTCGGAAACTAGGCAAACTCAAATAACACCTGTTAATGGTAGTACATGATTCAATGTTCCTCAAATTACCCAGTAGCGATAATTTGATCATTGTAACGTCTAGAACCATAACGAACTTAAAACCTGCCGCGAATCCTACAAAATTAATATCAAGCCTTCTAGAGTTATTGTATCAGCCTGAATGCGATTAAAGTCCAGTAATAGTTAAAACTGCATACATCCTAAAAACAAGACGATATCATCATAAGCCAGGATCGTAATTGCCTGTCATCATTAAATGAAGCAGTTACCGAATGTAATCTAAATTGAACATTTTTTTGGTAGTAAAAAAACATTTCAAGGGATTGAAATTACGTTACCTTGCGGTTTAATAACCGGACAGTAGTTATCCAGTACATCAATATCGTCAACTGCAATGTCTCCCTTGTGTCCATAACCAACGACGCCCTCTATTACAAACTACGGGAACATTATTTTATTACGGATAATAACTACCTACAAATAATGTGGCAAAACTATCATAATTAAATCAAAACGTAAAATTAATAAATTAGCTAATTTTACGTGACTGCGTGAAACTTCTGGGTACGCAGTTGAAATGAAATACATCATTTGAGTGCAAACGTACACAACTAGCGTACTAAAAAGTAGTATTGCTAGTCTAAAACTAGAATTTATCTTTAGTACCTTGAGAGATTCATATATAAGTCATCCTCTCTAGTAATTATCCAAGGTTGTAATATATTCAATTCAAAGTTAGTAAAGTTAGATTTGTTATTATTAATATTATTACCTATTTTATTCATATTGTTTGTCATTACTAATGTTTTTATATATACTATTATTGTTACATTTGTTATTATTGTGAATTATAATCTGTAACTCTTATTATTATTATTATTATTATTAATATCTATTATTACTACCTTGTAGGAAGAGGATGCATGCAAGAAAGTCTGCCCAAACAGCCATCTGTTGCCTTTGCTACCGTGCTCACTCCACATTAGCTTTTCCGCGTCATTGGTTTTGATGAACACATTGATAGAACCAATGTCACTTCCATACATGTGATACCAGAACTGAAGACAAACTACTTCATTTGGCTTGAATCTTGTGCTTTGCAGCCTTGCCTTTTCTCCTGGTTGTCTATTCGAGGATTCGACAAACAGGAACTTGCCTATATGTGGATAAATGTCCGGCTTACTTTGCGATATTCCACATTCTAAGTAACAGTAAGCGAACAGCAAGCACAAATATTGACTGTTAATTGACCACTAAATAAGTATACCTTCTGAAGACATCAATGTGTGATCAAAGTCTGGTCCAGTGCTTGCAGTTGGAGTAAAACCTGTTCCAAATGACCAGAGAAAATCTGCCGACCTGTCATGAGTGAATCCACAGAGACCATCACCAAAGTCACAGCGACCTATAAAAATAATGATGTGAAAATATATAATTGTAAAAGTAACCTTTCCATTTAAAACGTTTGCAAAATTTCTTATAGCCCTTGTGCACGTAGTAAGCTAATGGTGTACAGACGGTCTTACGGTTTATGATGTGTATATCTTTACTTTTGCCTAAAGGATGATTAATTATACTAAAAATTTCTAACTGACCAGTATTTTGATATGGAAGCCTTAAAGTTCATCACTGGCGACTCATTTTTATTATAACCAGAATTTAAGAAAGTATGGTTACGGTGCGTTACTGGAGTTGAAATGATACCTCTATACGATCGGCACACAGCTTCATCATCTGCAGTGTTATCTGCTGCACAGTCAAGGTCGTTAAGTGGACATTCTTGCATACCTGGGTTAAAACAATTTTGATTGTTATAAAGTAGAATAAAGTATTACTTACAACGCAGGGGCCCAGTGCTAGTTCCTAGTGAATCAGTTGCTATAATTAATCAGTTCTTTCGAGAAAAAGTCAAGTACTGACAAATACCTCCGCATCATAGAATATCAACTTCTAATGATAAAACCAAATATTATTAGATTACTTTAACTGTCAGTGCCTCTTTATCATTCTACTCCATGACTAGTAAATATTTTCTTTTTCTGGTCTGGTTACTTTTCAATGTTTTACTTATGTTTTAACAATAGCATCACTATCCAATCAGAGTTTGGTTTGTTGCCATATCCAATAACTCGTTGATGTTTTTTCGTTTTGCTAAAGAAATGAATTTCGTAAAATGAAATATTAAACAGACAAGTTCTGGTAATTACATTCAACAAAGAAGTTGCTTCTTTCAGATTCAGAAGGCCAAAATTTTCCTGTACAGATGTATGATGAACAGAAACACCAGTTTGTTCCCAGAGACCGTTTCAACAACAAATTTAATTAAATTCGTGAGTTAAACAACGTACGTGTTAGATAAACTTGAATAACTTCTAATTCAACCCAAAAATGAAATTCCTACCACAGATACTTGGGCGATGCGTTTTATCTCCACATGGGTCGATTTCAACTTTACACGTTGATTTCCACGGAATACATATACCATTTGGACAGATAAAAGTACTAACATTGCATCCTTTCTCTGAAATAGAAGCACATCAGCACAACAAGGAATTCTTAAATAAAAAACCAAAAACCATTTTTGATCACTAAACTATTTTTCTAGATATTCATTTTAACTTCATGTTTTAGGGCAGCAGATAGCTTTAGCTATTTATTGATAACATATTTTATCCTTTCTGCTACATACATAATTTAACTAAAACCATTCTGAGGGTGGAGTTGTAGAGGAACCTAATTCACAGCATCGTTATCTTTTTTAAAAGAGGTGTATGATGACAGTGTGATGTTTCATGTATGTGGTTGTTTAGTTCCTAACATCAGCAATTTTTCTGAAGTTTAACTGGTTAAAGTACATCGCTCATTTTAAAACGATTGGATGTAAATAGACATTTAGAGTCCCAAAGCATGAGGTAAATAAATGGTGCGTAGCCAGTGTTCTGGTTGTTATTTTTTTTTGTTTTAGGGACGGACCATTACATATTTTAGGGGGGGGATGTGGGCAATTTTTTTCTGCATGATTTTTTTTTTGAGCCAAAAGCTTTGCCGGATTTTTTTTTCGCAAAGATGAGCTTGCACGATTTTTTTTTTTTGCCCCGAGAGCAACAAGAAACTCATCGAGTGGGCTCACACGATTTTCTGTACTTTGCCTGTAAAAACACACACGCGATTACAAGAAGCCCAAGTACACTACACTTATTAAGCTTGATTCGGAAACTCACCTTTTATCAATATTGTTCCTCAGTAACAATGTTAAGACACGC
>JANRMR010212140.1:0-10148 GCA_025434825.1 Bergia sp. 'catenularis'
ACTATTACTACTACTACTACTACTACTACTACTATTACTACTACTACTACTATTACTACTATTACTACTACTACTACAACTACTAGTACTAGTACTACTATTACTACTACTACTACTATTATTACTATTATTACTACTACTACTACTACTACTGCTACTACTACTACAACTACTACTACTACTACTACTACTAGTACTACTATTACTACTACTACTACTACTACTACTACTACTACTACCACTACTACTATTACTACTACCACTACTACTACTACTACAACTACTACTAATACTATTGCTTCTCTGAATAATAAAAATAACAATAGTTCATAATATTAACTTGAAATAATTCCTTTCCTCGTGATCCCTTCGTTTGTCTCTAGCAAGTTCACCATGCCGTGACAAGTATTGTCAGCATCAACTGATTTCAAAGCTTTTTTCTTAATTCATCTCCAAGTCTTAAACTAATAGGCTTTTTGTCTCCCAGGTATTAACAAAAAGAGAAAAGAACACTTTTTGGCTCTTATAATTTGAACTTCGTCTTCGACAACTGGCGCCACTTTTGACATAAACCTGCGTTTAGAGCATAAAAGAATTAATATTCTGTCTGTTTTTATTCAAAAGTATCAGTAGAAACTGCCACGGCGCTAAAAATTAAAAAAGTGTTATATGGTTCAGCCGAAATACTAGCCATGAGCATCTTGTGTACAGGAACAAATGAAATTTATGCATGATTAAAACGCAGTTGCAGGAAATACATAGACATTAATCTGAATCTAAGCTTTTTTTAAAAAAAGAATGAAATTTCTACTAATACACGGGACAGCTAAGAAACACAGATATTAGACTAATTCCATTGTTTTTAAGACTTGAATAAACTGCGTGTGATAACAAAGAGACCGCGGATGGAACAATAATTGCGAAAATCAAAACTGAAAACTTAATGGACGACTGCGCCAATTTTGCAACTTAATCAATGATCAAAGTCTTGCCTCATTTTTGAATTTAGGAATTAGAACATGCGGAGCGCATTATATTTGGGAAGCGTGTTTTTATAACTTTATGAGACATATGAGACATCGAAGTACGTTTGCCTGTAATAGCCTTCTGTGGGCGCTAATTTCTTGTTCTGCTTCAGTTAGACTCCCTAAGCCTTTCACGAGCAAGTTCTAATTTTCAGTCGGGGAACGCGCTCATTTTTGACAAGTTAAGTAGGGGCTAATATAATGTCGCAAAATTAGGAGACTACTTGGTTGAAATTATCATAAATCAAATTAAAAAATAACAAGTCGGCAACTTTTGAGCAGTGCTGGGCTTATTAAAACTAAAATCCATATTCACAACTGGAAATTAGCGGATGTAGTTTTTACCGCAAAAATAACTTGAGCAGTATTTAACTCTCGTGTCGAAATACGTATATATATATATATATGTGTGTGTGCGTGTACGGCCGACTATTTGAGACTTTATGAAACAAATAACTTTCTATGAGTGTGGATCTCAGTTTTAAACTCTTGGCACAATAATTGGTCAGTAAATCATTTTTAATTCCAACCTTGTAGAACAAACATCAGCTAGTTCTAACAGCGATTAGATCGCTTCTAATGTTTAAGTTTTCATAATGCATCATTTGATTAGAAACTTGAGTTTGTGGGAAAATGGTAATAAAATAAGGAAAATGCTACATACTTTTTTAATGGATAAGAAAGCTCTTAAACTCTCAAACCTGACGCAGGCGCTGGGCCACACATTGTATGTTGTACAAGGCGTGAATCGCAGCAGCTAGTTTTACCATCACTTTTTCACAAGCTGAATTGACAGTAGTACACTACAATCAAACTTAGGAGAAACTTGTTCCATTTGGTTAAACAACCTTCTGAATAAACTGTGACTTCGCTCTTATTGACAGTTTTCAGTATAGATTTTTACGTTTTGTACATCATGTTCAGTAATACTGATTTTAATCTTCAAATAAATATTAAATGCTTTCGCATATTTTCAATAATCTTGTTCAATTTTGTTTCGTTTATCATTATATCTTAAAAAATTTAATGCATCAATTCTCTTGTAATTTTCTTTTCATTTGAAGCTAAATTTTCCGTAATTTAATGTGAAATAAGAAATGCTGGTAATGAACTGTTTATGAAATGTCTAATTTCTGTTGTTCTTTGTAGAGTCCCATCTCTAAAAGCGTGTGAATTGCGGTTATATTGAATATTACTTAACAAAAGTTGGTATATATAGTAAAGAACGAAAATATTAACTTTCTTTATCATCAGTAATGTGTTTGTATTATGACATTAAATGGATATATATCTTGGGGTTAAAGCTCGAAATTGGAGGCTTCGTTTCAAGCAGGGAAGGTTTCCTCAAGACAAACAATGCGGCTACTAAACCACGGGAAAAAATGAAACTAAAGACGCAATCATTGCATATTTCTTACAATTCTCCCGCGGAGACGTTCTGCTTTCTTGTAAAAAGAAACAATACTCAACAAATCATTATGCCATCAATGTATCATCTTAAACAGAAAGACTAACTCTTACAAGTATTTTAAGCGTAAATGCAAAATTCTGACTACTCAAACAAATGTTAAGCAGGGGCGAGGCCACTAGTTCATTGACAACATGTCAAGAAAGTAAAGAGTGTAAATTTGACAAGATTTTCTCTGAGCCAATAGTCAACAAACACAAAGACTTATTCATATCCTTTTGAACGTATTTTAATTGAACAAGGTCCACCTTGCGTTTGAACGACGATAGGGGAAGCTTGAGTTGACACTTCAGTATAACTCTGAGTGATCGCGGAAAGGTTATCGTTTGATCGGAGGGTGATTAAACGGAAATTGAGGCTATCTCGGTAAAAGTAGTGGCACACTTCGAAGATCAACACATCCAACAAATCTGTCGAAAACCATCGAAGAACCACAGACGTCTTGTTTAACTCTAAGTCTCCAAGTAGTTAACCCAAGCCGGTCAAAAAGGTATTCCTTTGAAACATATTTAGACACAGAAATTTTAGCCTGTTCATATCATGTTTGTATGATCCACGACTCGATTAGTATTAGATGTTGACTACGACGTGTGTACTTTAGTTTGAAAATATTGATTTATTTGAGATAACTACTAGTCTTCGGGAACTAGTTTTTCCATCTGACCAACAAACAGCAATCTTGAGACGACTGTACAATTTCTAGCTGATTAAAACTTGCGAGACTAGTGCCAGACGTTTTTGTGAAAATGAGTGTTTTTTGCAATCGATGAAAAGTCTTGGATACCTTTCTTTTGTAGTTATCAGTTAGAAGTATAAATCGTGCCAAGATAATGTTTTAAAACTAAGTTTACTCAAAGCAATTCGTTTGTATTCCTCGTGACAGCACACTACAGTTGGTTGTCTATAGTTGTTTTGTCTAATTTGAACTATAAATTAGATCTACCTTCCGTATTTTATAAGTTTACGTTTAATTTAATTACATATTTATGGCTCTTACCCTAATCCTGAGGCAAAATATTTAGATGTTCATTTTCTCATGACTCTTAGTATTACACCATAGTATAAAAACTAAAGCGGAATGCTTGCAATACAATGGCTAGCTAATACTCCATCAAAACAAGTTTGGTTTAACTCGGAAATACAATAAATTTTTGTGGAAAGAGAGCGGGGTCAGAATCCGCAATTCTCTGGAATTTCCGTGTCAAAACAAGTTTATTGTACTAAGATCCTGTAGCTACAATAGAGCTATTTTCGGCTTCCTTTTAAGTTGTGAATTTCTTTAGCACGTACCATAATTCGAAGTCTTTGTTGTATTTTGTTAATTGTTCTTCTACAATGCATTATAACTGGTACTGATGGTTTCGAGCAGGTTTCTCTCTCATTCGTTTCGCTTATTTGACAATAGCCCTGAATTGAGTGTTGATCCGGGGTGTCAGTCTCCGGTGAACACTTGTTAAATATTGCAAAAATATTGCAAAATTTAAAAAAAAAATACACCCAAAGTGTGATGATCTTTTTTGTTAATTCCCTACACGGGAATTCCGAATTTTTTCAAAAATATTCATTTCAAACAGAACCCAATTAAGAACCCATATGGCTTGTTCAATCTGCAGTTTATTGGGCTTTAAAAATGTCAATTGAATTTACATCTGCATCTTACACAAGCACTAAACAATCGCACATAACAGATCAGTAGCAATTTCTTTCCTTCTAAAATTGAAATTAAAATAAATTTATACAAAGGTGCGTATTTGTCCAAATACTTTGACTTAAAAAAGCTTTTCAAAGAAAATGGCTAAGTAAGCACTTTAAAATCTTAGACTTAGTTTGTATATTTGAAAAACGTATACAAATGCCAACAAAGTAGTATTTCGTATGGTTTGAAAACTGTATTTTCGTCACTTCACTTAATGTTGGCAACTCACAAAAAATAATGTAGAGTGCTTTCATAAAATACATCCGAAACAAAGTCAGGATATTTCGAAAATTGTGGGTCTATGACGAAAAATTGAATACCCTTTGTCTGGCCTTCACCTAAGTGTGAAACACCAAATAAGTATTATCGGGTGGAACAAAAAGAATAGATGTGCGTCGCTCTTTGAAAATGCAAAACCTCGTGAATGATTTCACTATTTCCAGCCATTTTAAAAACAGAAAAAGTCGGCGTTGCGTTGCCAGGGGTTTTGCTCATCTTACGATGGAATTTACACTTAAGTGTCTGTCTGTGCCAGTGCCTTTTTTTCTTATACTAAAATACGTTAGGAAAATCAGTAATCGGTCTTAAGTGAGTGCAATTTAGAGATCTTGAGTGCTCAAGTGATTATATTATGTTTCACAGATCAGAGTCGTGGGCGATGCGAAAGGGGTTTTTCGAGGTGCAAAACGCAATAAAAGCGGTTCATTTGAGGGTGAAGTCCATTGTTGGGTTTAGTCAACAAACGCACCGAACAATGGAAAGGCCAAGATTTTTCAAAAAAGAGAAAAAATTACTTAGCTGGCGAATCTTGTTGAGCAATCGAGGTATTGGACGAGCTCATTTTCCAAATGATATTTAAAATGCAAATTTTGTTCAAACTAAGTTGACCCGGCGACAAGAGACCTAAAAGGCGCGGAAAACATTGCTGAAAACTAGTTTTTAAAATTTCTCCCGGGAATCGACAGGGGGCAGTAAAGTAGTTTTAATTGAACAAAGCCAGTTTTTTGTGCAGCACAAATCAAGCAATAAGAACTAAAATACAAGTACAAAGACAACTTTCCCATTTCAACACGTTTGCAATGTTTTCTTCAAAGAACAAACAGCGTAAATTAGACATAATTGAGACTACTCTAACAGTTTACAACATTTTTCAAAGTTTCTTTACCTTGGAAAAACTATTTTAGTGTGTCTGTATTCAGCTTAGAACTGTGAAATAAACATTTAAAGTAGAAAACTTAAACACTGAAACTCGCAAACAGCTAAATAAGCCTTGTTTGCCAAGGCGGCTCTATGTTTGGGATTTGCTGTCAATCAACCTTTTTTTCACGTCCGATGTTGTTCGATTGCTCTTTTTGAAATGTAAAATTTGCATCACACAAGTCAAGACACTTTTAAGACAGATTAACAACCAAGCGCAAATGCTTAGAACTCGAGAGGCCGGGTGAGTGAAAGAATATTTCGCCTGGGGTAATTGTTTTTTTTTTGCAATAGTTTGAAGTCTCGGACCAAACCAATTTGAGTTTTTCCCATTTAGGGAATATAATACCATGCAGCTGTTGTAGAGAGCACCTGGAAATGGGTTTTGTTGAGTGATTGACATAAGGCAAATTTGTTAATTAATTGCTTCGGTTCCGGAAATGAGAAAGAAGATTCTAAAAAAATGCTGCTTTTCGCTCTTCATCCCACGCACAAAGGCTTCAATGTAAAGTCAATTCGAACAGAGTTAGAGTGTGCCCTCCAACTGTGATCCCTTTTGCTGAATTTTAGTCCAATAATGACCTTAAAGACAAACTAAAAATATTTACCGTTTCCCGTAGTTTCGAGTTGCTTAGAAAACAGTGATGATTTTGGCGGCAAACAATTACGGACAAGATTGCTTGAAAGTGACATAGACTTGCCAAAGCTTATTAAATGAAATTCGTTTTTTGTACCTCTTTTAACGCGCGGGATTGTTGTGGAGAAGATAATAAGGCGCGCAAACTTCTAACAGAGAGTACAATGCGCGATATAATACAATAGTCCGATATATAACACTGAGAAATTTATTTCCAAGTAAGAGAAAAAGGCAGGTGCATGTATGTCGCAAAAATTTCAAGTGGGAGCATTAAAAGTGAACCATCGATTGCAATTCTCTCGGCCAATTTGTCTCCTCATAAGCTATGCCGAAAGGAAAAATATATGAAAAACGAATTGGCCGATTCTAGCGCGCGATAATTGCTTTTGTTTGAGGAATGTATGCATTCGTTTGTCATGCTAATCGTTAGGAAAAACATGGAACTGACAGGAGCTAGGCTACTGCTCCTCTCCACAAGAATGTAAAAATGCGCTCAAGTTGAGCTTTTCCTCTGACGTCAACCATTCCATAACTGATATTAATTTGCGATTTGAGGCTTTTAGAACTTTTGTGAACGGCAATAAGAAGTTTGCCGCCCTATCTTTGCTCTTCTTCCTGTTCAATGAAACTTATCAGCACCTCAAAATCTACACGGACATATATTTAGTTTTCTCTCTTGTAGCGCTCATCTCTGCGCGCTGTTGACATTTCGGATACGAGATAGGCCCGATTCCTAAAGGGACCTATCGAAATAATTGTATTTGCTCATGAATTATGAAACGGCAATTTGTTTGTAAGTCAGCTTGATGGACATGTGCTAATGGACCCCACAAATTTTAATAAAATGGCTCGCTACGGGTGGTCACAAAGGCCTGTGGTGTCAATAAACGTTGTGAAGCACCAAAGCCCTTTACAAGAGGACAATACTAGGGGCGGAGCCAGCGTTTACTTGTCACGTTATGCCTGTTTACGCAGGGTCACTAAAAATAAATCTACTTTATTGCACGCAGGTAATCTACAGTTGACTCTCGTCGCTGAAGGTTGAAGGGATCGGGTGTGCAACAATACCTGGACGGTAAATAGTAAGAGTGAAAAAGAGAGAACAAGATACAGGAGATATGGACGGAACAAACCCAGCGCATCTCTCTGCTCCGCCAGCTCTTGATCATCACGACTTGGGTCCGAACAGCGACCAGAAAGCGAAGAAAGAGAAAGTTTACCGCCGGAGTTATACCCATGCAAAACCGCCATATTCGTATATATCGCTGATCACGATGGCCATTCAGCAGTCGCCGAACAAGATGCTCACGCTCAGTGAGATTTACCAGTTTATTATGGACTTGTTTCCCTATTACAGATCAAATCAGCAACGGTGGCAAAACTCCATAAGGCACAGCCTGTCATTTAACGACTGCTTTGTGAAAGTTCCCCGATCGCCAGACCGACCCGGCAAGGGTAGTTACTGGACCCTGCATCCCGACTGTGGAAACATGTTCGAGAACGGCTGCTACCTTCGCAGGCAAAAGCGGTTCAAGGCCGACAAGAAACCAAACCTTAGTGAACTGCCAAAGCCTGGGACAATGCAGCCGCACGTCTCTGCGCTACCAAAACTCCAACCTCCTCGCACGCTGGGAATGACTCAGAGCTTCTTTTCGCCTCCCCATTATGGAACGACGTACGGTGGGAGGCCTTCGTTCAACCATCCTTTCGCTATAAAGAATATTATCGCTTCTGACCACGAGGCAGATCTTAGAGGATTCGATCCTATGCATTTCAGTCCGTACCACACACCTATGAGCTCACTAACGCCGCCAATGTCTTCACTTGGACTTCCCAAGTCGTACGAAACAAACCCCATCTCGGCGACAGAACAAAACCCGTATTATCAAGGTTGTGTCTTCACTCCTTCGAGTTGTGGTATCACAAGTATGACGAGTTTATCATGAAGGGAACTAGAAACTTTAAACTGAAAACAATTTTTCGTTGGATGTTAATGTTTATTTCAAAGCACAGCGAGGTTTTCAAATGAGGCGCACTCAAAAGCTGTTGCTTACTTGCAAAATACATATGAACACTCGTACAGAATCAGGTGATTAAAATAATCAGTTTTCAACAGAATATCAGAGAAAACAGAAATATTTAGAAAAATTTATACAAATCAAGAATGAACGATGCAAAGTTGTAATATAGAATATTTGTTCAAACGTTTCTTATGATGATTCGACAATATTTTGAAGTGAGTTAAGACAAATCAAAATATTTTGAAATTGGATAATTCGAATGTGATTCTCAGGCTTAGGTACATAGTGTTATGTGTGTAGAGATATAGCGTTTAGAGTTAAAGAAAATACTAGTGTGTTATTTGGAAACATGAGGAATTAGTCCTGCAAGTTAGATAGAAGCGAAATTGTAAAGTATTCTTAGAAGCTTTGTAATCGTTAGAGTTGTCCTTATGTTGTCGTTATGAACTGTGTATTTAACACTCCTGTTAAACTTATTTATTTTAGCTTTGGGAAGAAGTTTTGTAAATTTACAATCTTAGCAAACTAGCAGTTTGTTAGTTCAGTAAAATAAATTTCTTACGAATCAATTCATGTGTCAAAAAGCTTCACAAAGGCAATGAATATCCCCTGAATTGTTCGATTGCGATCGCATACATTTATTTTATTGATAGCAAGCTCCCTTCTTCTACCAACCACAGCTTAAGTTTTAGCATTTTTTTAAATTAAAAATAATCGAAACATCGACACTTGCTTTGCCTAGTTTGACAAACAGTTGACAGATCATACACCCTAACTTTTCATGGAAAGACATTAGTAGCATAAAAACCTTTTTCACCCAGCCAATTTTTCATTCAGTCTGCACGCGTACAAATTTGACCGCGGCTTCCTCACTTCCGCAAGTGTGAAAGTACTTTAAAGAAATAATTGCGTTTGAGTGACTTTATCCTGGGATTCCAAGGAGGAAATGTGTGAAAACTTGTCTCTTTCTGATGGCGGTGCCCATTTACCATTTTAGCATCTGTTTGGTCCTCGCTTCAACTTAAGAAAAATAAATTACCAATTTTCTGTCGAATAAAAGTTTCAACAATTCAACAGGCTTGTTAGAGGTTTCCAGTATGTTTACAAAGCTCCCATCGCATTTTCCCTTGTCAAGCTCGCATACACTGATGGAAATGTTCGATTAGGTGTTGAAAGGCCAAAATAACACCCCTTCCTCGCCGCGCCGCTGTACCGCCGCCATCTTTGCTACTCAAAATGTTCCGAGTTCGTTAGCAGTTGTCCTACTTGCCAAAACACAATACTCTGCAAACTTTGTATCGTGTGCTTAAAACAGCACTCTTGCAAAGGATCAGATTTCTTCAAACTGTTCATAACTGACCAGAGACGTAGCATTTGTTAGTTTAAACACCATATTAAAATGCACATGCACCGGGCACGTAAGAATTTACATTCAAGGTTGTTGCATGAATTATTAGAACACACAGTCGGTAATCTTTACTATTACAAAATCATGGTTATTTTTCGTTCTAATAAACAAGAAAGTGCTACGAGACATCAAATGATGGCCAGAAAGATGACTCATCCCTCTCGAGAAAGGTATCTAAGATTTTTTTCTCATCCTTTTGTTGCCTGGCTTGTATCAGATGTGCTATCTAGACTATCGACACCCTGACAGCTCGTAACTTTGGAAAGTCTCATTCTCTCCTAGTTTACCCCCGCGTTTCCTGGCTTGTCTTAACAATCATCAGTCGTTAAGTTGTTTCTCTAAAATTTAACTTCTTAGTTTGTTTGGTGAAGGTCAAGTTTGTTCAACGTTGATATTTGTGTCACATGTTCTATTGTGACCCTTTCAGCCATGCTTTTGGTCTAACTAGATTACCGCTCCGCAGAAACGATGCTTACTAACCGCAAACAGTAGCATGAGTTGAAGACAGGCACTGTATACACAGCATTCCATGATCACACTTTTATTTCATCCTTCTAGCGTGCAGGTCCAAACGAAAAACTACTGGTTCTAAACGGTTTGAATGCGAAGACCAGAAGACTCAAACGCAGGTAAATTCTCCAGTATTGTTCTATTCAAACACGTGTTAGAATTTTTTTGTTATTACTTAGTTTTACA
>JANRMR010212251.1:0-18136 GCA_025434825.1 Bergia sp. 'catenularis'
TTGGTTTTGTAACATTGGCCGTAGAACTGGTAACTCAACTGAAAATCAAACCATCATCAGGAATGTTAAGATTGTAAGAACTGCTTGTTTTGTTGCACTTGTTGCATTAAAATTGCATTTAGATATACAACCATATACACGAAAAATTTACTGAAAGCTGATTGGCTAAGAGCAATGAAGTTAGTTTGTTATCCAATGCAAAGAGTGCGATACCGTTTAAAAAAATGTAATTCCAAATGGATATGGTATGAAACTTTGAGAAAACTTTTGAAAAATCTTTAGAAACATTATGGAATTCTCCAAACATGTGTCTTTAGAAAGATTTGGAAAAGTTCAAAACTTGTCTAAGTCTTCAGAAATATTTGAAAAGTCTCCAGAAGTACTAGTCTTAAGAAAAATCTTCTGAAATTTTCAGAAATGGCCGGAAAATCTTCAAAGTTCTTCGGAAAATGTTTGGAAGATATTGAAAATGTTCAGAAAATATTCGGAAGCGTTCGAAAACTTTTCGGATACTTTCTGCAAGACAGTAGGATTGTAAATCCCAATGTCAATTAGAGATAGGTGAGTTCTTTTTATATTACAGGGTACAGTCCACCAAGTTTATGACACAGATACCTGTCACAAGTCACGTGACGTATAGCGGAATTCTTTGATGTCATAGGCGATAAAGCCCCGATCTCAAGGTGTCCAAGCCACACTGGGGATATTACTTTGTTTCAGTGTGGCTCCGTTTTATTTTACTTTCTTTATATGTTAGTTCAAAGTCACCTTTAGTATTTTACCACAAATTTTGTGCAACCAAGTTAGCACAGTGTTAGAAAGTCTGAAAAAGATCGAAATTCTGCTTACAACCACAATTTGGTTAATACTTGCACGAAAGATCAAACATTTTTATAAGGGAATGCTGTCATCTGTTGTCTTATCTGTACATTTTAACAAAAAGACGCTTGAGCATTGGGAGCTTGAATGAACACTATACCATTTACTCATCCAACCATGCTGAGTCAAATTTGTGAAATTCCTTCGATTATGGTCAAACTATAGTTCGTGGAGTTTTGGTTTTGGTTTTGTCGTAAAGTTTTGTTCAAAGACTTATGGTATTTTGTGTTACTGCCTTATCCGCTAAGATAATGATTACATATTTTGCCAACTTTTATTACATTTTGCATTACTATTACTTTTTCAAGCGTAACAGCGGGCACCTGAGAGTGTGGACATGAATAAAGTAACAAAAAACTACAGTATAATGACGTCCAAACTAAGACACGAAATTAGGAGAATTTCAGTTATTGTTATTAATGGTATGCCAGCTCGTGATTAGCTGTTTGAGACAAAAGTTTCTTTGTCTTATGTCTCGAAGGTGTTTGAATTTGCAAACGTTTGTTTGTAAACATTACGTCAGATGAAATCAGCCTATACATTCAAAATAATTAACCTTACTCTTTACAAAGTTTATTATTGCTATATACACTTAAAATTATCAAAACATGATTGTTATTTACGGACCTACTTTTTATTTCTTACCGAAAGCATGTCCATAGACCTCTGCTCTCACACAAATTGCCTTCTCGTGCGTCTGTGGAAAGATCTTTACGAATCGTGCGACCAGAAAACCAAAAAGCCAATTTGAGAAAACGGCACTGCTATTGTGATTTCCTTTATATTTCTAGAAAAAAGCACGTTGATAAAACTCATGAGCTAAGAATTTCAGGGTTGAATAATAACATTAAAATGATAATGACTGTTATTGCCATTCACCAATATAACAATTAAAAGGACCATGTTGCATTTTTGTAAAAAGAACACAAGTTATTTTAAATAGAAATCAGCTTTCTAACCACTTCTTAGTTAATTAATTCCTAATAAGAGAGTAGAATTTGTAAATGTGGAAAGTCAATTCAGTTTCGAAAAAAATTGAGGACACTTCCGTTACGCACTTATTAATTATGTTATTAAGCTAGATGACAATTGTATCCATCTAACTCCGTGAAAAGTGATTAAACCCTACGTAGCAATATTAGTAAACGACTCATCGAAAATGAGGAGTAAAATATAATTTGTATTGATAATGAGGTAATGACTTACATTAGAAACAAAATCTGTTTGGATTTCCCTCCACTCCTGCCCGTCATCGCTGTATCCAACGCTGTATGATTTCACCCAGCCTGTTCCATTTGGGTCTGCCTGAGTAGCCAGGCCTGTTATTGTTACGACTCTACCAAGGTCAATCTCTAGAAACTCGTCTGTTCCACTGGCACCAGCGCACCACGCTTTGTTGTTGTACAGACGGCCCTCCCTTGCAATGTGGTTCCTGTCTCGACTTGAAGATGCCTTCATTTGCGAATCTGGTATTATACCATCTTCCAGTCCAAATGGGGTCATAACGCCTAATTTAAAGATACAATGAACTCGACAACTGCAACACATTGAAAATAATGTTTACAACGGGTGCTACGTGTAATGTAGGCTTGGCCCGGGAGGCCATGATGAATAATCATGAAAGAAACATCACATGTTGTTTTTTTCCATTGCTTTACACAGCCACCATATTGAAATAAAACTTACTCTCGCATCCAAAGCCAAAGGCGCCCAAAGGATCGACTGAAACTTCGGAAGTGGAGACCTCGCGTTTAGTGAAGTGTTATGTGGGTTCCTGACATTCGTTTTTTTTTTGTAGTAGAGCCCGGCAGTTTAAAAATTGGATTGCCTTCGTATTTGCTGTGAATATTTATTAAGTGCCAAGCGGTTAAGCGATTTTCGAGCTCGATAAGATACAGCGAATACTTTTAAGTGTTAAAGCCGAAGGGCGTATCTTATTAGTTTTTTTCTCTGCAATCTGTCTCAGCCACAATTTGATTATGGAGAGTGATCGCGTATCAAATGTGTTGTTTTTGGATTATCAGCAACTATACAACGACCGAGTCGATCATTTGGCTTTTTCCCATATTCCGGAATAGGAATACATCTGAGAAAATTTCTAAATAAATCCTGGAAGTAGTAACCAATAAAAAGAACTACCCGAAATTAAAAATCGGGATGAATTTGTATATATTTCAGAAGAAGCCTGCTTCTTGATTGAAGGGGCGGATCGACGTTTTTACTCTGCACATTCTTATTCCGAAACACAGTCAATATAATGGACCTTTAAAACTGCACGGCCTCCAAAAGGAGGACAGAATTCACAAAATTGTAAAGTAGCGACGCAAACGTGTGGCGTAACAAAGCCAAGCCTACAAATTTACAAAAACGTGCGGTTACAAGCTTTCCGACCAAACATTTTAGACAAGTTTTATACGGACATTTGCTTTTTGCATTGTGCACTGCTTCGTGGACGTTTTTGGGACGAATTGAAAAGTAGCAGCAACAAGAGTAAGGATACTGGTGTTTAATGTGTGACAGAAATAAACTACAACTCAAGTTCGTGACGTTTGTTTTGCAATTCCAATATGGCGGCTGTGCGAAGCAACGAAACAAGCAACGTGAAAAGTTTATCCAATATTTATCGATCCTACATTATATCCAACGCCCGTAATACAAAGCTGTATCTGAACAGAAAGCTTACAAGTTTAAATTGCACTTACCTCTAAGAGTGCCGTATACTTCAACTCGCAACGCTGGATGGTTGTTATATGCCAATGGTTCAACGTGGACAAATTTGGCTTGTATTGGAGAACCGATGAAGTTCTTCACAACGGAGCTGTTGTCGTAGTTTGCTGTAAACGTCTTCAATAACAGATAAAAAACAAACAAACTTTTTCAATAACTTAAAATTACAGTGAAAATGTCCATATTTAGACAAATGCACTGTTTGAAGCGCTCTTTTACGTGCAAACGTAATCGTTTTGCATCTCAAAAACTTTTTATGGAGGAATAAAAGTGATATAGTAAGATTCTTTCGTTCCAGTTTCTTTAACTTGACAATTGCACAGGTTCTTGTTATGTTAGGGAAATGTTCTTTTCCTCAAATCAGTCTGTAAGGAAGTAAACACAAACATGGGTAAAATTTTTAACTCTGGGTTAGCGCTAATTGGCTTTCCAACAGCTGGGCCCAGGCTGCATTCTCCTTTACTGAAAAATTTGATTAAAAGTTGTTACAACTGCATTCTGAGCAGCTGTTGCTGGCCGGATTGCAAGCTGATTTCATAAATTTTAAAAATTAAAAATATTAATTGCAATGGGTGGGGTTTTCCCGCGAAAATTTAAGAACTATGTACCACGCGTAATTCATTGAAGCTGTCATTCAAAAACAAGGTAGTCTTGCTCTTTTTTTTTTTTGAGACATTTCTTCAAAACTGATTGAATTTCATGGAAGTAGAGGTGCTGCTTTTTATTGTTTTTCTTTGGATTAAACAAGAAAATAGAGAAAGAAGTGTTTAATGGATCTTGTTTGCCAGGTAAATGTTGTTTTTCTCTATTATCTCATGTAAACGACAATTTTGTAGTTGGTTTCTGGTGTTTCTTTTTTACTTTTCAGTTTACCACAGTTGCTAGCAGCTTGATACTTATTCAAACAGTTGAAAAATGTTAATCCAATCTCTGTTTTGAGTCCTCATGTAGTTTTGAAGAATGTATTTTAACTGAAGTGATTTTACGTTAAACATTGTATAGCTCCCATGATTGCTGATAACAAATCATAAGTCACTTGAGAAACATGCTAGGGGCCTTAGATACGCAATGAGCTTAAATCAAACACTTTGTATTGCATTTTATTGCCGAGAAGATTTATAAGTTTCTTTGCCTAAATAAGGACCTAGTTTGGGGAAATTTATTATTCACCGATGTTTTACTGGGGGGAAAAAAACGCCATTTGAGGTTTATTGTATACAACTAGTATACTGACTAAGTGTCTTGCCACCTTTCATCAGTTGTCGTTTTTGGCAGCATACAACAGTATGTTGTCATGCTAACAGCAAAGTCGATTACGGTATATTTTTGTTCTTGGTTTGGGTTAACATGTTTGGAGATGAGGGAAAATTATTCTTGAGTGGAAGACCAGTAAAGAAAAAACTATTTTGTAATTAAGCGGCTGAAAGTTCTCCACTTACTTTGTTAAACGCCCACGAGTCACCGTCCATTGACAGCTTGAGTATATATTGTGTGACCCAAAAAGGGTCATTGCCATCATATCCCTGAGTGGCGATGGCGCAGACCATATAAACAGCTCCGAGATCGATTTCCAAGTAGGCAGAATCCTTATGTGAGAATTCAGGAACCCAGCCTTTGGTGCCATGTAGCCTGGCCAAGTATGGCGATTTGCCATCTGAGGAAGATGACGCCGAAAATCTGTGATCAGGAACAACTGTCTTGTTTCCCAGACCAACGGCTATCGTAGAACACGCTGCAATGTGATAAACAGTTAGTTTCTAAATTTTATTATTGGTCTGGATGCTGTGCAATTTCAGGGTTGGAGCGTCACCTTGGACTGGACGTCCAGCGGGTTCAGACTCGTACACAGTCGCTTAAAAAGTGGCAGAGAGGGAGCGCAGGGGATTGAGGAAAGGGTATTGTTTGGATTCCAAGCGATCAGTTTCACGGTTTGGGTGCCATCTTGGAGCGGCTGACTACTCACCTTGATTTCATGTGAGATCCTCAAGCCCATGTGGTAGTCACAGTAATATGGACGTTATACCTGTCTATTGTGTCAACAGTGGTGATGTGTAATGAGTACATGTGCGTATGTGAACATTGCATGCTTAGAACATTAGAACAGGTGCTCAATTTGCTCGCACCAGCTCGCTACGTCCGCTCAGGTCAAGTTATTCTTTCGCTCTTTTTCCCCAAAATAAGTGAAATTGTGTTGGTTTGTTCGAACTCTAGCTTCGAAATATGACTGAAGCTACTTATAAAAATATCTGTTTAGTAGTTTTTTTTTTCTTGAGCTGTCATTTGTCAACTCAGCTATTTTACAATTTTCTCTGCGAACAGAGCCAAGATGTTGAGTTGTCAACTTTTATTTCACCGCATCAAATTGTCTCAGAACTCCACTTTCTCCGAGTATATTTTCGGTAATCAATTTAACGAAAAATATAATTTTACTACATATCAAACGCACTTGACTAATCTATGGTTTTTAGTATTTAAAATTATTTTTATAGTAATACATATAAGTAGTATTATTTTTATAATTACAAATTAATGTTTATGGTGCGTATGCGATTATTGGTTGACATCCCGTGTTATACATGAAAGAGGATATTCTATCCGTGTTTCTCCCAGCCTCTTGTGCGTTGACATCAGACTATGTCGCTTAAAAAACAATCACATACTTTTTAAATCAAAGTGAACCTAAAATGTCAAAAGGATTTTAGCACATCGATAGATTGATTGTTAATATGGAAAGTATGTTGAGCATAGGCTGAAGTTATTGCAGTGGAATGGTACAAAGATATCGATTTGCGGAGGAAAGGTCATGTGGCGAATGAATGAAGATATGCAGGAGAAAGGCTGTGGAGGATCTTGTCTGTCATCAGGAGGGTGTTGTATTAATTCGTGATTTTACTGGAAGCTAATGCGGGTCTTTGAATATTGGTGTTATTGGATCAGTATGTTTCCCTCCAGCAATCATACCTTTTGCAGTGTTTCTGTAATTCAGGAGCGTACCTGCCAGGTAAGCACTGTCTTAAAAGCTTTTTTTTAATTGAAATTTCGCAAAACTCTATATAAGCCCGCGGGATTCGCACTATGAAATCTTCAAACATGTATCATGTACCTGCATTCTACTATATGAAATATATTTTAACAACTTGTGCATCCTGGCTTACATGTAAAAACTGGCCAGGAACGCGCCTGTGTATAGTTTCATATCTTGTTAGTCATCAAGCTTCATCAAAGAAAACATAGATAGAAACTGTTCAAAAGGAAAATATTTGGGGTCCCAGGAGGTCTAAACAATACCTTAAACTCCTCATGCTGATCAAGTTTTGTCATTTTGTCGATCGAGTAATGATCAAACGATTAATTCTGATGTGTTGATCGTTTCAAGTGATTATAAGCATTCTGTTATCTTCTTACTTGCCCTAAAAAATCAATGAATAAATAATATTTAACTTTGTATTTGCCTTTTAGTGAATTTATCCAGCTACGATTAGTCGGGAAATGTTGAAGTGAAAGCTCGTTACGCCGGGTTGGTACCAACCGCTTGCATGGCTCCCTGAGTAAGTGGTGTGCATGATATTAATTTTAACTTGATATGTTAATCAAATGAACCTTCGAGGAGGAGACGCAAAAAGAAAAATGGACGGAGTAAGAAACTAGAGTGGAATCCTTGTGTGGTTGGAGCAATCAGAAATACTTATCAACCAGGAATCGCATGCATAGCATACCGTTTTAAAGCGATTAATCAGAAACGTAACGAAGGCAAAAACGTTGGATCGTTCAACCCACTAGTGGAAGGACTCAAAGCGCTTCAATCCCAAGGACTATCAGACACTTTTCCGCCAGATTGATGGAACAGGTTCGACATACCAGGAACGGCTGATTACAAACAGTATTGATATTACCGTAATGCCTTCTCAACAACTCGCTCGAGTGGAACCGCACACAAACCGAAAACTGAATTGTCAGTCAGGTCAAGACTCAAGGTGTGCATCGTCTTTCGATTTATCTATTTGAGCTATTTTTCATAATTCTCCCTTTCGTATTATTTATTTTTAAATTGCCAAAGTAATCGCCATTCAATGTAGCGCTAGTAAACATGACGAACCTCAAAATACATCTTCTTCTGCCTCTGTTAGCACAGGTAGTATGTGAGTAGCCCGATATATCAACCTATATTGCTAATTTGGATATTTATTCGCTTTATTAGCAAAGATACATCGCTCAGAGTTGTGTATGCCTTGCATTATAAAAAACTGATATGGTATTTTTAATTTTAGTGAGCTATAAGAAGTACATAACTGTAATAAAGAATCGACAACTACCCGCTATTTATGGTAAATAAATATCCCTGCATATGATCGTTTTTCTTCAGTTGAAATAAAATGCTATCTTTGGAAAATTGAAAGTCTACAAGTTTAGGGTTTTCCCCATTTTAACATATTTATCATTGTCTTTTTGCAGTTTGGTGCAACAGTTCACATCACCAGCAAAAGGAGATTAGAACCCAAACAAAGAGAACATGAACTACACAAAAAGCACCATGAAAAAGGACAGTTAAATCACTCAGCAAACAGATCTGTTTTAGCAAATTTTTGGAAATTATTTGCATTGTGCAAGAACTCTTATGCCAGGGGAAGAAAATATTTTACGTGATATTGCCTATTCTAATGTGCTTACATTTAAATACAGTAAATCATTTATGTAGCAAGAGTTTCATTTCTTTGGGATAGGCATTTGTTTGCTTATTTTAGCAATTTTAGAGCTCGGAATTGAGGCCTGTCAATGGCCAAATACAGTGAAATTTGAAAAATTGCATATGAAAATATCAAATCACAAATTCAAATTTTACAGGTTTTATTTCACCTTGTTTTCTAATATAACAAAACAAAAGTTCTTTTGATTTTGATTTTTATGCCCTGGACAATTTCTACAAAAGAAATAAATAAGATGGTCACTTGAGTTTCTCTTGATCCAGTTTGTACCACCAGCCAAAGTCCATGCGCAATATCTTATGATGAGAACATTGACTGCAGCCCAGATCAAACAACTTCAAAGATCAATCAGTATAAGTGAATTTTTTTTTTATCAATTCTCATTACTTTTTCATCTACTTTAAATATGTTGAAATTTTCATCAAAGCTGATAAGACGTTTTATTTTTTCTGAGACCGATTACACATATAAAATCTCATCAGTTAACCAAAACTGATGACAACTGCTGAGAGCACTCCGACACTTAACCTTGCTAACTCTCATGATCATGCAACTCTTGCTGGCGCTTCACCCTATAAACCATGGCACTAATACCTACCCACACATCGACAACAAAATAAGTAAGAATAATAGCTTGAATTTCCAAGTATAAGTTTTCTCTTTTTTAAAGCCAGGAAAATTAACTTTGACAGATATTTGCAGCCTTATTTTAAGTGTTTGTTTTTATTAAGAATTTACAGTGAAGGAAACAAGGGACTTTGTAACTTGCCATCTTCGTAATCAGTTAGTTTCTCCTTTTTCAAACTTGCTTTGAGTTTCATGGTAAGCACATGTTGGGTAGTGTATTTGACTGGCCCTTGATGTTCATGAACTAAATAGCTGAATATATATTTATACAGAGATTGAAAAAAAATACTAGAAAAAAAGTTTTTGCTTGAATCGACATTTCGGGGATGAAAGTTAGTCACGTGACAGGCGGCGAGGCAGCCCACGCAGCACACGATCCCACGCACGGGAAAGATTAAACCAAAGTCCTCCCTTTCTGTTTAGAGATGGTGTTTCTACCCTTTCCCCACATAGCCTCTATCACACCCCTCCGCATCCAGTCCTCCTCTTTGTGAACACCCCGCGAAGCACATTGGTGAATGTGAAAGACCGAACCCCAGTTGACAAGCGTTCTAATATTGTCTATGGAATCAGGTGTGGTACGCGAGGGTGTCACGAGACCTATGTTGGAGAAACAAAGCAAGCCGTACGCGTACGGGTACGCATGCAGCAGCACAAGAAACCAACTAATAAGGAAAATCAACAATCTGCTGTCGACATTCATCTCAAAGACAGTGACCGTACGTTCGATAATGCTAACGTCACCATACTGGACTAAAAGAATGTAGATTGACCGTCATTTAGAAATTGAATTCTTCTACTTTTTTCTTTTTGAAAACAATGAATTTTGCATTTCTACAGCTGTTGTTAAATGGATAACTGAACACAGCTTGCAGAACAAGACCAATAAAATCAGTTTGCCATCATCCACAAGCGGCCATCTGCTTACTCGCCAACCGGTTACCCTGAGATCAGGGACTTATAACGTTTGTGTCGTGTTTCGGACGTTTGAAACTGATGGTGTTTACTTGCTGTAAACAAAATGCTCAATATAGGAACAAGCTGTTATTTCTCAAACCTTTTTTTCTTAAATTCCATCCTGATCAAAGTTATTGGCTCAGGGCCATTTCATGTATAGATTTGGTCCAGTTAAAATTTTGTAAACATCCTTAGAGTTGCGTTTGTTGGACGCTCGTCACATTTTTAGGGGTTGAAATTAGCAATCCGTTATTTTTAATGGGTCGCTGAGACAAAGTCTGAAGTATTCTAAAACAAAGTGTTTTTAAGAATGTGGAGGCTTCTGAAACAGTATGCATTCGTTAAAAAACTAGAGAAAGTTAAATTATCGCTGAAATAGTCGAAAAACATGGCGCTTGTTTTTTATAGGTCTTTAGGTGTCACTCCAAAGTTGGCTATAACATGCGGTAAAGCAGCTTTTAAGGGGGTTAATTTTTAGGGCATTTATCATTTTCCACATTTTCCAATGACCAGCCCTGACAACCAACTTACAAAGTAGTCCCTCTCCCTTCCCCGCCCCCTAGAGTAAACAAACCTGCTGGAACATGTGGAAGAGGAACGTGATAAAGCTCCACCCTAACTGTTGGGTAGAGGCGGTAAGTTACTGGAACAATGCGGATGGCGATCACTGTAACCCTTGTCGGCAGAATGTTTTTAACAACTGATAATCTGTCCACGTTTCCGTTAAAAACCTGCAAAATAGAAAGCCAGTGATACTAAAACATGAGGCCGAGATGTGACAATGAAACGGAGATAAATTGGACGCGAAGTTGCCTTAAAGTGTTTACTGGGGAGTTTACGCAACCACTACGGCTACGTGCACGAGGAAAGCGCAAAACAAGAGGCTTAATTACGGAACACAATCCATAATAAGTGAACATGCACCAAGCTGACCATCTGGCCACAGTTGCGCTCACTGATTTTCGGTTTTCTAGAGAACGTGGAAGTCGATATACAAATTGTGTTGTTATGAATTGGACTTTACAACCAGGGTCTGCGGTTCGAAATCCTTTATGTAAACAATAATCAATAAGAATGGATGGTAAACGAAAGAAAAGAGAAAAACAGAAAGTTGGTTTTAATCAGATGTTGTCCAAACCGTAGCCGTACCAGCTGCTTAAAGTCCCTAATATTTCCATAGCACCCATCCCAAATGCATTTTTATTACGTCTACAGTGCTAACACACTGCATACGAGAATTGAAAGCTTTGTTTTATTGACGTCAAAGGTGTTTTGCTTTTATATTTTGAACAAGGCCTGGAATGTTCGGAAGTCAGTACTCTTTTATGTCAAAGCCATTCCTGTGTGGAACTCTGTGCCCTTGAAAGAAGTTTCTTTTTGCCAATTCTAGTCATTTCCACAATGGTGTACCGTGTGGCATGAAATTTTCGCGATTTTTGCGGATTTTCCAACGACCCGCGAAAATTAGTTCCCGTGAAAATAAACTCTTTCGAAAAAAAAAATTCGCGAAAATGTACCCCATTTATTTAGATTATCGAATTTCAATTAAATTGACTGCAAACAGTATTACGACCTTCCTTAATACAATTGGAACATAATATAACATAACGAACAGTATTTGTGGTCCGCTTTGGGTAAATTTGATAGCAAACACAACAAAAGTAGATGGCTGCGGTACTGCCGGTACATGGGAAGTTCTGTACATGTGGTAACTGTTCAGTTTACAAAAACGGGTCATCCGACGGAACACCATTCTTAAGGGCATCTGTAACGCCACCCATAGAAGGGCTGTTGTAGAAATGGAGCAGCCATCTCGAAGTTTTCTCGCGCATTAAGGGAATCCCCATGTCGACTCTGATGTCTCTGGTTTGACTGCCAGCTGCCAACTTCTTTTCTACCTCAGCAGCGTACCCTGATCCTTGGAACTTTTCTCGCATGAAATGTTTGCAAGAGCGATTAACGGAAACATCAAGGGGTTGATTCAGTGATGTAGTATTTGCGGGTACTACAACTTCAACCAAACTGAAGATTTGTGAGCAGATCGCGGATTTCATTGTTATTATGTCCCTTAAACGTATCCCAGATTACGATTGCCTTCTTCTAGTTGTTATTTACAAGTATCGTACATGAAATAATGGACAAGAGCTTGCCCGAGATCCGCAAAAATGTGTTCCCAGCGCTAAAGTCTGAAATCAAAATTCGCGAAACTTTGTTCCCGCGAAATGCAAAAAATCGGTAATCCGCGAAATTAAACTCTGGCGAAAATTTCATGCCACACGGCATGCAACAACTGTAAATATCAGCTTACTAGTCACTTATTTATTAACCATTCGTACATTCACTCTGCATTATTCATCAACTTGGGCGAGGTCGTGTTCTTTTTCGGCCATGATGCGTTATACTCGGCCATTTCCCGAACTGCTACTGCTTCTGCAAGTACACGCAGCCTGACAGAACAGCAACTTGACGTTGCAAAAGAGATTCTGCTGTGGTGCGAACGACTGAATCTGTGAGACCTTTCCGACATTTTGTCAGTTTGTTCGTTCTTTATTTTTCTAATTAAACTGTGTGCGTGACTAATTGCCTCGTGCTCGGCAGACAGAGTTTCTCCTTCATACTCTTTATGTTTACTTTGTTTAATTTGTAAAGATTGGCTAATTCTTCTACTACCAACTGAAAATCGTGTATGGCACTCTCCAGTTTGCAAAGTATTTTGATCGTCGAAATTACTCTCTCATTCTTCAACTAATTTTATAATATAACTTTCAAATTTCTAAATTTATTGTGTACGTTTTTGCGGTTGGTGTCCACTGCATTGTGTAATCCTTTCTCTGTTAAGGTTTTCGAACGTTTATCGCGCGTGACGCCGTCTGCGACTTCATCTGACTACTTCTCTTGATCTTCCGGTGAAGGATTGTGCAGAAACTGTATAGGCTCTTACAAATTAATGTATTCAGCTAACCTCCAAACTTCTTATTCTTGTGTACTTTCGAAATGACTCTTTACTGTTGTGTCCCCAAGCCAACTCGAAACTCAGGTTCGCTAGTATTGATACCAACCAATATAGAATTCTATTGAAGATGATACACAATTCCGGCACACGGTAAAAACTGAAAACGATTACGGCATTATCTAAATTAAACTACTGAAGCAACAAAACACTCAATTCCTAAAGTTCAGTGATTCAAGGAAACGAAGCCGGAAGGCTCACAGTCATCATGTATAAAGGTAAAGCTTTCGTCTGTTTCACTCTCAAAATTGATGTATCTGTGTTCTTTAGTTGTAGAAACGACAAGTCTCGCTGGCTCCAACTAACTTAACCGAACTCCAAGGTAAGTATAAAGAAATACGCAAATAATGTTACTGCTGCCGAATTTTTCTGCACCTTCACTACTAAAGTCCGATATACATGAATCGTCCTGGGGATAACGTCTAAGATGGTTAGGTTATCCACAAATTATCCACGTGGGCCCTATGTGGGTAAAAAGTGGCTAATCATTAAGGCAAACGAGATAGGGCCCAGTTTTGTTCAGATATTCGACCTTCGACAGCTGGTGAGGATAAGCATGTACGCCAATACGTTTGATTGTGATCTCCCTTGTATAATTGATGCTATTTGTCTCAGTACACTTATGAAAACAACATTTAGCGAGTTTCTCTAATAATACAATCGAAACCTTTTTGAAAATCAGCAAGAAAAATCTAACAAAGCAGTGATCCTTATTCAATGCTTCCAGTGTTAAGCGAGGGAGGAATGCTGAGGTATGTCCTGTGGATTCCTTGCTACAGCAAGTGGTTGATCGTTGATTCTGGCTAAAGTAAATCCTTCTAATATTTTATCACGCGATATACTCTTTAGCGGCATTTGTTTGGGATTGGATGAACAGCAGCACATTTGAGAAGGGAAGGTAAGAAGCCATGGAGGGAAGCATTGTACATATCAGTTTGCAGTTGTAAAAAAAGTAGTTCTCCGACAACTTTTCTTTATGTGTGAGCTCACCTGTACTGCTGAGCCTTGTTTATAAAACCACCACGTTGAACTATCCAACGATGTTTTTAGCTTGTACGTTTGTATCCACTCGTGATCTCCTTCACGACCGGCGCCATCATCTCCCCCGTTACCCTGGGTAGCAATAGCGTAGATGGTGTACAGGGTACCGAGGTCTATCTGTAGATACGCAGAGTCCCGGTCGATTGTTTTAGGCGACCAACCATACTTACCGTTCAGTCTGGCTTCAGAAGCTTTATGTCTGTTGTCGAACTCCGAAGGAGAGGAGAATCGACTATCTGGAAACATAGTTCTGTTTGCAACACCTAGGGCTTTAATGGAATCCACTGAAAAAAACAAAACAATCGTTTGATCTGCTTGTTTGAGGTTAATTTGATTGTTTTTGCCCAGAAAAACGTCAACCAGTCCTTAAAAGTATTGTTGGAAAACGGACAAATAGGGTTAAATTGACCCCCATCCCAATGTTTTTCCAAGTTAAAAGTTAAATCTATGAAGCAATTGAAATTAATCCCGCGGTACCTGTAGTGGGATTTTGAGCACAACTTTTTGCCGTCATTTGGACTACGACTGCAGTGATAAAAAAAAATTATCATACAAATAAAAATTCGAATTACAAAATGAGAAATTTTTGTCAACATTTGTTCTACTCTCTTCCTTACTAATTTATTCTTGATTATTTTTCCTATTTTAGCCTGTAATTATTTTTAAGAAAGTTTGCTGTAATTTTGTTTTTAAAAAAAAATTGAAAAATCTAAGATGGCAACCGTAAGACTTTATTATAGAGTTGGTCTACAATTTTCCCAAAGTGCCAAAAAGTTGCTTATTCTGCTGTTACCAGTGATATTTTTGAAAAATATTTTTCTAAATATTTTTGAACATTTTTGAGGAACACTAAAATATATGTATTTTTCGAAATATCTTTTACATAGTAGTTTTTAAAATATCGCTTTGCATGTTTTCCAAGACGTCGATTTGTTTATTATTATTCTTCTGTCCCAGCCAATAAAACCAGAGGTCAAATACACTTAATTATTTTCAAATATCTATTGATAATCATGGTTAATTGTTCTACTGAACTATTAGAATTTAAGAGGTTGTGCGCGTAAGAATCGATCACTCAAATTTAGATTTCCTTCGAATTTTTTGTGTGAAACAAAGTTCATATATAATAAAAGAAAGCGCATTTCCTTTCTCTCTGCTCCTCAAAAAACTTGAGATTTTGCGACAAATGTTCGCGGCACTCAAAAACCTTGTAAACGCTTTTTGACGCAATCAAAGTAGCCAATTTTCGATAGCTCCCTAACAAGCCCGTGTCAGAGTCTTAGCTTTTTACCAGGAACAGGTACATAATATTACGTCACAATCATAGTTAAGTATTTCACTTTACAAAACATACTTGGAATAAGAACAATTGAAATAAGTCTGGTTGACGCCATTTGCCAGAGACAGGCCAAGTGGATTAGCAAACATCACAGTTTCTCAAAATTCTGACTTAGCCTGAAAACGTCTTGTTTGTCGTTGGACAGTACTAAGATAGATAAGTAAAATGATTAAATAATATTTGTTGGCACTTGTGCACGGAAGACACACGAACTACGGCAACTTGGCAAAATTCATGTGTTTGAAAACTAACCGGTTTGTAAACAAAGCAGTAGATGCACATCATTTGCAGACTTTGTGCCTCCTTTGTTCAAGACAAGTGAAGCACTATGGACGGCAGTTGATTGTTTAATAGCTAAATTGTGTTTAAGACCAAGTCAAGTGTTTAAAATAATGTGGCGTGACTAAGTCAAGTGTAATTTATCGGGGGGACTAGCACGACTGTCATGACAGACTGACAGCTCTAAATCGTGCTCCCGCATTTTCAGGTATTTTTGTACGAAAAACTGAGTACGTTTTCTATGGAGTATGTAAAAAAGACAAGAAAGATCAAGTAGCTTAGGAAGCGAAAGCATCATAAAGAATGTTGGCAAAGTTAGCGCAGTCGGTTAGATCTCAGACTGCCACATATGAGGTCCCGGGTTCAATCCCCGGCCACTGTCAAGGGTTGAATATTTCGGTGACCTTCTTTCCACCAATGTTGACTCAGCTTTCCATCCTTCCGAGGTCGGTGAAATGAGCTACACTTAAACCTTAGTTGTACCAAATAACGCTTTTAAATTCATTTGTCTGAAAGTTGCAGGTACAGGGTTTAGTGACAAATTTTTAATATCAATATTACTGATACAAACGGTTATGAAGATACCTTTGTATTGTTGACAGAAATAAACATGCATCCTTCCATAACGACTGACTTCTGTAAACTTTGTCTTTCCACTTGACTGAGTTGTTTCGTCCAATGTCCACTTGTTGAGTGATGGAGTTAATTCTTTCCAAGCTGACGAGAACTGTTAGAAAGCATCGTCCTGAAACAGGTTTTATAATAAACATGCTGGGAAGTGGAGTATCACACCTTGTAAAGCGCATTTAAGCGTATTTACATGAAAATGCGCTATATTAATACAACACTTTACTTTAAAGAGTGAAACAAAATTAACACAAAACGGAGACTCCGAAATGGTTACACCAACCACGGAAGAAAATCACACTGTCAGGAATCCACGAGGCATTGAAACTGCTCTCGGATAGAATTGAGAGTAGCTTTTCAGAACTGAGCAACGAGCTAAGCACTTTCCGACTTGAAATAGAAGCAGATAAGTGAAGAAGCATACACTCGTCGAGAAAATTTAATATTTCGAAATGTTTTTGAAAAAGGTCATCCGGCCTTGACATGTTGAGAATCGACTTGGGTGGTGGTACCAATAAAATGCGTTTCCATGCCATTTATCGCATCGGAAAAAGCAGAACTAGGACCAATAATAGTCCACTTCATTCGCAGGAAGGGTTCTGGGATGGTGCCTTTTGGGCAGTCCTGAAAGCGTGCGCTGATTGGCTCACTCTAAGCACGTGGTAGACTTAAAAAGAGATAAGAAGGCAGGGAGCCCAACGACGCACAGTAAATATTTACCAAACATTAATGAAATCGCAGCCAACATAGGCTTGACTGATGTATGGAGAGACATGCACCCTGGCGACAACAAAATCCTGAAGTACACTGCAGATTAGATTAGATTAGGATTGTTCTCTAACGTAACGCAGGCAGACATTGTTCCTGAATATAGAACAGATCATTCAATGATAACGCTCTCCCTTATTCTAATTCAAACCCCAGAGGGCCTGGATTTGGAAACTTAACTCTTCCTATTTGAGCGAAACTGAATATATTAACCAAATTAAATCAGTAGTGAATGAAGTAGCAGAACAATACAAAAACGACAACAATGTTAACGAGTGTTTACTGTGGGAAATGTTTAAAATGAAAATAAGATAATGCTCCAATCAAGTATGCGAAACATAAAAAACACGAATGAAGAACAGAGAAGCGGAATTAGAGACGAATATCTTTCACTTGGAAAGAGAAGTTTAAAAATATTATCGTGTGAAGAAAGGGAGAAATAAATTGAGCTGATCAACAGAAAGAAAGAATTTCAACAGATTAATCAATATAAAACAAAAAGATCAATTATCAGAAGCAAAGCAAGATGGTGTAACGAAGGAGAAAAAAACAACAAGTACTTCTTAAACTTAAAGGAGACATTGCAATAACAGTAGAATCGAACAAATAAAAACAAACGATCAAACAACTTTTGCTTCTGATAAATACATCTTAAAAGAATGCAAACGATTTTATACCGAATAATACAGATCAAAAACAGTGTCAGATGAAACGAAAAATGAAGAATTGTTTCCATCAAAGAAACAGTGCGAGTTAACTAGAGAAGAATCTTGTGAAGGCGAGCTTAAAAAAAAGAGAATACATAAAAGCTTTAAAGTCAATGGAAAACAATAAATCTACTGGAAAAGATGGAATTCCAATCGAATTCTACATAGTCTTTTGGGATGATATTTCAAATTTTTTTATCAAAGCAATGAATACATCGAATAATCAATTCCATGGATTTGCAGCTTTCTTACTGAGCGCCGTCAGTGTGTCAGGCTCGGTCAGAGTGTATCTAAATGGCTCCCTGTTGGTGCTGGTGTCCCACAAGGGACCAAACTCGGCCCAATACTTTTTGTCGTCATGATAAACGATCTGAAGCTGGCATTCCCGCGCTGTTCATTAAAGAAGTATGTGGACGACATCACAGTCTGGGAGATTGTTCCAGCATGCGACACTTCAGTCTTGCAACCTGAG
>JANRMR010212362.1:0-18126 GCA_025434825.1 Bergia sp. 'catenularis'
TAACAGAATACAGTTTCCAAACCTATCCACGTCTCATAAAGAAGCGATACCCCTATTTTGACTTTGAACTATAACAGGATACAGTTTCCAAACCTATCTTGGTCAAGAAGCACCTCGTAAAGTTTTGCTTGTGGTCGCATTTGATTTTTAATAGGGGGTGTTATTAATACGCGGCGTGAAATAGAGAGGAGTGTTTATCTTTGACTTGGACGTGTATTAGATAGGAGGCGTTTATTAGAGAGTAGGCGTGTATTAGATACCAGGTGATCGGACATTTATCACGTGCTTGAAGTAAGCCAATCAGCGCGCGCTTTCACGTCTGCCCAAAAGGCACCATCCCAGAACGCGCTGCGAGATAAGTAACGATCGCTGATGTTTTCTCGTTTTACTAAAGGAAATAATTCCGTAAAATGCCCTATTAAACAGACAAGTTCTGGTAATTACATTCAACAAAGAAGTTGCTTTTTAGCCCACGCACAACTTTAGCTGATAAATGTATTCAAAGATAATGAGTTTTGATAGTACTTAGAACTGTTTTAAATTTAAAATGGCGGCCATTTTGAGACGATTTTGTGCGCACACGGTTTTCTGGGATGGTGCCATATGATCAATTCAGTCAAGCGTTCCTAGCACGCGAGAGCCGATCATCTTGTAGGAGGCGTTTATTAGAGAGTGGGCGTTTATTGCATCACTACGTAAACCCTGAACGTCAGACAAACTAAAGGAACCCAACCGCGGGTTAAAATCTTTCCCTCTGATTAGCGCAGGTCTACTTCGTGCAACCTGACACAAGGTTTTCAGCTAATGGGTCATCCATGCATTTTTAAACTTATTTTTGCTTTCGTTGAGAGACCGTGAAAAGGGGGAAAACTGTAATTTTCCCGCCAAAACCGGGAAAGCTGGCAAGCCTGCTACCGTCAACATAAATGTGCAACACTGATACACTGAATAGTTGGTAAATAAACTAGTGACCTTTGAAGCCCCGTCAGGGGATCCGTAGGGACACTGTACATGTACCCTGATCCCAGACTGGTAGGTCATTGATTGGAGGGGAGAAGACAGCGAACGTCTTACAGGACGTCTTCAGTAAACGTTTCACACTTGTCCAGTGCTTATAGGACAAATGATAAAATGTTTGCCATTCTTCAGTGCTGTGGTCTAGTGCCAGTAGTGGTCAGCATGTCTGACACGTGATCCAAAGGTTGTGAGTTCGAACCAAGGTCTGACTGCTACGTTGTGTCCCTGAGCAAGGACAGCAAGGCATTTTTTTTATTCATCTTGCTTCAGTGATCTCAGCTGTATAAATGAGTACCAGCATACTGCAGTAAAGTTTGGGAAAGGAGTAGCGCCCTCACCTACCCTTACGCGGTAGACGCTAAAGAAAAAGATGCTTCGACTGCGGTCGATCACTTAATAGGATAAAATGCTTGCAATTCTTTATTGCTTACAGAATACGATGTTTGCCATTCCGAAGTGTTTACAGAATAAAATGTTTTCCATTCTTCAGTGCTTACAGAATAAAATGTTTTCCATTCTTCAGTGCTTACAGAATAGAATATTTGCCAGTGATCAGCACTAACAGGATAAAGTCTTGCTTATGCAAGTTCTTCAGTGCTTACAGGATAAAATGTGTCACGTTCTTCGGTGCTTACAGGATAAATGTGTCACGTTCTTCGGTGCTTACAGGATAAAATGCGTCACGTTCTTCAGTGCTTACAGGATAAAATGTGTCACGTTCTTCGGTGCTTACAGGATAAAATGTGTCACGTTCTTCGATGCTCACAGGATAAAATGTGTCACGTTCTTCGGAGCTTACAGGATAAAACACTTACCATATATATTGTTAACAAAAACGTTCCGATTTGATTCTGATCTCAACGAACAAGTCAGTGGCAAAATTTGGGAAATCTCCGGTGGCCGAGAAGAACCATTTCAGGCTTCAAACTTCAAACTAGGCCAAGTGCGTCGATCATTTTGAGCAACACACAGCTGAGCGCCCATTCGATAGAATGTGATACCAGACATCCTACGAGTTCAAGCATTAAGAGATCTTACATATGAATGTATTTCCTCTCGGTTTTCGAGAGGACACAATTTTTAACACATAAGGGAGTGGTCATTACTGTAAGGCATTTTTTAAAAGGACGTAAAATTTTTACGTGAATGCTGAAGGGTACTGGTCATTGCGAGGGCCATGTTTTTAGAACTTCGGAAGGAATCGGGGGGAGTCACAATTTTATACAATTTTGAACCACTACAATTTTTGTCGGCCCATTAAAGAGTGTGTAAGCTAGCATTTCAGCCCGTTTCATTGACAAAGTCCTCGCTCTAGACTACGAGTACGAGATCCTCTGTTTAACTAGTAAACTGAACAGAATTTAGATAAAATAAATGTTAGTTTACCAAATCTCCGGGGTCAAATATTTTAGGACCAATCAGTTATGAACAGTGACGCGTGATGTAAAAAATACCAAAGAATTTATGACATGGGCTTCTCGTTTTCCTTGCGCCGTCAATCAGCAAAACGAAACTGGCTAGCGGTCTTACATCGCAACTCGAAGGAGACTGGGCACTAGAGGAGAAGAAGAAACAACGACAGAAAAGTTGAAGACTGAAGTGTATGAAATTTGTGAAAAACAGGAAACATGAGATGAATTGAGACATTATTAGCGTAAAATATGGCAGGAGCCGCACTAAAGAGGCTTATGGCCGAATATAAACGTATGTTTTTTGGCATTTAAAACCGTCGCCATGCTTGAACTTTTTTGTACTCCATTGACCATTGTCATTGTCCATTTCAAGTTTCACTCATGCCGGTCATGGGACTCTAGTTTTTTTCTTTGGCTCCTTTTTACTTTTACTTTCTGAGCTCGAATTCTGTCTTTATTTTTTCTGCAGAACTCACATTAAATCCTCCGGAAGGTATCATTGCAGGTGCGTGCTTGGATTATTTGTTAATATTACTTTTTATGTGAGGTGATAACTTCATAAGTGTATAAGAAAGCAGGGCGTATCTAATCGATATTTTCGATAATCGATAAAAATCGATCTTAACCGATCGTAATCGATACTAATCAATCGATTAATATCGGAAATCGATAAAAATAGATTGCTAGCTTTCTTGTGATTACCTATTTTGATCGATTTTTGTAATTAGCTATCGATTTTATCGATTTGTTCGACAGTTATCGAAAAAAAAACAGACGAAGATGGTGTCGATTCACTTTTGTAAAGTGTTCATTTCTAGCATCTGGTTGATCCTCGCTAGATCCTCACAGCTCACTCGAACTAAACAACTGCCCACATATATCCAAGTAACATCCCCTTAATACTTTATTGAAGATTGACTATAGTATTTTAAATTTTGCTAGAAAACTTCAAAGGATCGAACATATTTAAACAATATGACAAAGTCGATTCCAAGGTAAGCTCCAGGGTAAGTTTTGCAGGTTTTGACGTCCGCTAAGGAACAGCTTTCACCATTTTTCTTACGCAGCTGTCTTAAGAGATCGCCATTAAAGTATGCTGAGCATGGCTCACCTTTCGTTTTTATATTATCAATTTTCATCAATGTGATAAAAAATTTGTGATTATCAATTTCAGTCGATTGAATTGACTAATGAACCGACAAATATCAAGTACTATCAAGTATTATCGATTAATCAATTAGCTTTCCGATGATCGATTTCATCGATTAGATACACCCAGAAGAAAGAGAAACAGCAGACTTATTGTACACCAGCAACAATAGCTGTTAAGGGGGAGGGGGGCAGGGTACACTTGATGGGGTGAGGGCTTTTTAAAGGATTTTTTTTATCCTCTGGTATTAATATCAAATAACAATTTTAAGTATTAAAACTCTCAAATAGACCACTGGGGCCCAGTGTGTTGCCTTATCAAAAATTCCAGGTACATGTGCCTACATTTTGCCACTCACCACAGTTCATTTTAGTTCTAGAAACAAAGATGATGTAGGCACAGCCAAAGTGATGGTCTATGTTTTCAATTTTGTCAGGTCCTGTGAGTGAGGAGAATTTCTTTGAATGGGAAGCCTTGATCCAGTAAGTGAACACAACTGTCATGATGAACATGACTACCGTTGACTAAGTACTGCTGATTTTATACAATCAATGCAAAGTATATTACAAATGCTGCAGTCTGATTGGCTCCATCACTCACCTTCTAACACATAACAATTATTGGACAAGTTTGAACAAAGTGTGATGATTTGTGACCGTACAAAATAAAATTAGCTAAATATGTATCATGCAATAACTATTATTGTTCATAAGTGTTAACCAACTGAAAAACAAGTGAAGTCTATTACTGATGAATTTGTTTAATATATGTCATCAACATTTTTACAGTAGTGCTTGTAACAGATTTAGCACATGGAGATCCAAACTATAATTTGTCTCCATCCAATATAATTATCTATTATTCAGTATTACACAGTCTATTTACGATGCCCCATATTTAGTATCAACAGCTTACTTGACTTGTGGTTGGAAGACCCTAGACACTCAAATAATGTGTGATATGACTGATTGATTGTTTGAAATACTTAGGTCATTGAAGTGTTTTAACCCTTTCAGCCCCAGCCAGTTTATCAACATCTGTTTTCTCCCTACAATATCACTACAAAGTAAGTTGTTTGGTTTGAGAATAAAGGAAATGATCACACACAGCAAGCTATCTAGTATGAAAAGCAAAATTCTCCCAAATTCTTTAAAAGGAAAGTATGGAGACAGTTTAGGAGAATTTAGCAATATGCCATATGTCGTGTTTGGGGCTGAAAGGGTTAAACATTAGTTCTTTGCATAATTATTTTGTTTTACTGTCTATATTGAACTGGTTGTCTGTATTCTAGGGGTCCAGAGAGAACGCCATTTGAAGGTGGAGTGTTCACAACAAGGCTAACATTCCCATCAGATTATCCTCTCAGCCCACCCAAAATGAAATTTGTTTGTGAAATGTTCCACCCAAATGGTAAGGCCATTATACTGTATAACTATAATCTCAAATTATATAATCAACATACCGTTATCATAGTGTTGCAGCTGAAATTGTTAAACTCTAGAAATGAAAGAATCTCAGCACTTTTACAGGGTTTTTGTGGGTCATGGGAACCTTAAAAGTCTGGATTCTACAAATGACTGTTTTCAAGGCCTGGAGAGGAATAGAATTCTTTTGATTTGATTTGGATCATGAAAAGTCATAGAAATAAAAAACTACTTGTAATGTTATAAAAAACAGTGTTTAGTTTGCTTGTAGTTTTATAAGGAACTGAAAAAAACAGGAACTCAACTCAATTTGCATATGGAAACTACATGTATCAAGAGATTCCTGTGAGATTGGACTTACGAGTAAATAAATATCTTTATTTCCTTACGACCACCAGTAAATATTTTTTTATCTTTAATTTGTTTACTGTTCTGGAAAAATGTCTTACCAGGAACAGTTAAAAATTGGTATCATCAAGAAAAAGATGATCAAAACTAGATCTTGGAAAACTGCTAAAAGTCATTGAAAAGTCATATACCTTAATATAGGAAATTAACGAAGCATGTTATTAACGCGAATTTCAAAAATTCACGTTAATTAAATGCCCCTTAATTTACAGCAACGTTAATTAAAATACCACTAATTTACAGCATCGTCATTTGAAGACACCTTTATTTCATGCCAAATTACATATTACGTAGGCCCCCTAAAAAAAATATTTTTTAAAGCAGGTTTTTGTGTTGAATTTCGCGAACGGCGGTACCGTACTTCGTTTAGCAGACGACAGAAATCAATTTTGATACCATAAACAATGCCAGTATTTGATATTCATCATAGATAACATGACATGCTTCATTTCAAGTTAAAAGGGTTGATTTTTGAAGGGAAAAAAGTGTTCTCTGTTTCTAAGAAAAAATAAAAAATATATAAAAAATATACCTAAGACATCAAATTCGCGTTAATTAAATGCATGTAAAAATTTTCGGACGCAGAATCGCGTTAATTTAATGCACGTTAATGTAACTTTACAGAAATTTGCGTTAATTTTATGGCGTGTTAATTTTTGTCGCGTTAATATAGGGCTTCGTTAATTTCCTATATTAAGGTATTTTAGAAGTTTAAAGACTGCTGGTAGTAGTCCCTAGTAGTTGCAACATATATTGGAAAGTAAAATAATATTCCTCTTTCTTTTGTGCTCTTATACCTTTTCTTTTATTGAAATAATCACTCTGTCACTCATTTGAAAAACATACAACACTCTGCAGTTTGTCAAAATCCAGGAGTATTTTTCCATTCACTCACTCTCCTATTCATAACTCTCCATTACTTGCTTAGTCACTCACACACTTGTTTTTACCTCTTGCAGTTTATCCTGATGGAAGAGTATGTATCTCTATTTTACATGCTCCTGGCGACGACCCCATGGGGTATGAGAGTAGTGCCGAGCGGTGGAGTCCAGTGCAGTCTGTTGAAAAAATCCTGCTGTCTGTTGTCAGTATGCTGGCAGGTGTGTGTGTGTGTGTGAACAGTGGATGTTATTGTAGCACTGTCTGATGGATGTAACTGGGGGGAGGTGGTTGTAACCCCCACCCCACTTCATGGTAAATGTGTTAAGTTGAAGTGCTATACAAGTAACCAGTTAAAAGTAATTCCTTCTGAGTGATAGCCCTAGAAAGTAAATGGGCCCACACGGAGAAAGAGAAAAAATGTCTGAACCCAGCAGGATTTGAACCCACAACCTCAAGAACAGATCACCATTGCTCTACCAACTGAGCTACAAGGCCAGATGGGAGCTGGCTGTGAGTAGTTAAGATGGTAATGTGCAGCGATGACACATGAGTGAGGGGGTAACCAGAAAGGCATGGCCACTCAGCACTTATAAACACTCAGATATAGTTGTTTTTAAATTTGTAAAGTTGAAGTGCTGTACAAATATCCCAAGTAATTCCTTCTGAGCGATAACCCTAGAAAGGAAATGAAATATCTGTTTTTTAGTGTTGAGGGGCCAAACCTTTCTGGTTACCCCCCTCCCCCCTCCTCCCACTTTATGATACTCTATCTTTGTTGATAGCTACTTAAAGAGTTGGCTGCCACCACTCAAATTCTATTGACTGTCCTTCCTTGAATTTACCTCTTACAGAACCAAATGACGAGAGTGGTGCTAATGTGGATGCTTCAGTAAGTTCTGTTCTGCATTTTTAGAATGATTATTCTGTCATGGGACAGGAACTGCTGTAGGTTTTGTTTATTGCTGGTTCTTCAGGGAAATTACTGGTATTTTTAATGAAGGATTAACTGTTTATAGAATATTTATTTAGTATTACAATGTATATCATACATTGTATCATACATACCATTACAATGTATAACCTAAGTACAAATATTCATATGTACAGGTCACATGGTAACACTCACGGGGCAAATGTCAGACAGTACCACAGGACAAAAAGGTCCACCTGAAAATAACTACTGTAATTCAGTTAAAAAATACGAACACAGAGATGAACTACCTTTTGTCTTCTTTTGGCCACTCTACATTGATTTATCTTTTTCCACCAAGAAAATGTGTGAGATGCAGATCAAGGCAACCCAAGTTTTTTTTTCAAATTTTATCCAGTGGGCATGCCCCAACACCTCCCCCCCCCCCACTAAGAGTTTCCACCTTCACTGGTCACACACACCTCCCCAAGAAAATCTTGGCTACACACCTGAATTTATTCACAGGACTGTGAAGTAGTTTGTGGGAAACATAATGTTCAGTGTAGCCACTGTCTGTAAAGAAGAGTATCTTTTGAGATATTTTTTCTCATTTTGAAATATTTTTTTCTTTCAGAAAATGTGGAGAGAAAACAGGGAGGCATTCATTGAAAAAGCCAAACAAATAGTCAAAAGATCTTTAGGACTTTAATGATTTTGTATGGATTCCCAAGGATTTCATTATTTTTTATTTTATTTTTTATTTTTCATTATATTATTGTTGTGGACTTCTCCCATACTTTGTTATTCATTTCCAATAATTTCATGAGAACCAAGTGGAAATTTGTAGCAGTTTGATACACAGTAGTGATGGTTTATTATGTGAGATGTACAAGTATCTGTTTTACCTAATATGTTATTTATTAATTATACTGTAGTTGCCTTTAAATTTTGAGCAAATAGCTGCTGAATCCTTAGTTCAGTGTTATTGCAATAAAGACATTTTAATAAATACTCAGATTGAGAATGATTGCTTTAAAGACTACTAAGGACAAAATTTAAACAATTCAAAAAATAATTATTCAGATTCACAACAGGAATGATTCAAAGAAAGCCAAACCTAGTTCAGCAGATGAAATCACAATTATTTTTCAGAATTTATGTAACAATTATTTAAACAGCTTCAGTGCTTTAAACTAGAAACCTGTTTTGCCAGGCTATTTAGTTGCATTTTGTAGTGTTGTTCATTTAAAATCTCAGACAAGGGACATTTAAAAAAATGCTGCCAGACCAGTAGTTTCACACTAGAAAACAGAACAAATAACAATTGTCTATGTTTGAAATGCCTAAGCATCCTTTTCTGTGTTTGTCAAATAAACTATATAATTTTGTTAGAAGTAAGACTTAATACATGAATATAATTGAGGTATATTAAGGTGTTTTCAAAGAGTAAAAAGAGTGAATCAAAATCACGAGTTGCTTTCTAACATAACCAACTTACAGCACTTTAAGTATTTTAGCCCCAGCCAATTTATCAACATATATTTTCTCCTTACAATATCAATACAAAACAATTTGTTTGGTGGTGAGAATAAAGGAATTGATCACACACAGTACGCTATCTAGTATGAAAAGTGAAATTCTCCCAAACTGTTTAAAATTAACATATAAACACAGTTTAGGAGAATTTAACAGCACATCAAATGTCATGTTTGGGGCTGAAATGGGTTAAGTACTTAATAAATAGACAGCACTTTAAGTATTTTAATAATGAGGAATAGTGAGAAAAAGAAGCAAGATTGTAACAAATATTAGGATGAATGGCTGATAGTAATACACTTCTTTCTTTTATGAAAGTTTTAAAGTTTAAAAACAGCTCTTGTAAAATGCATAGAAGAGTGTTGAGCTGAATGTAATATGGAGATGGATAACAATAAAGTGCCTTTAATAATGTGCTTATTCAACATGGTTTGCTAAATTTACGTTCAACCAATTGTGTGTATTATGAAGGTCGTTTTTAGGGCCATTTTGTTGAAGAGAGTAGTTGTTGTTTATAGGTCGGATGGCTGGTACATGGGAGAAATACACATATTAAATAACTTTTTGCACCCCCTCCCCCTGCCACAATTTTAAGTGAACTCTTTTAAAAGGCCTTCCAAGACTTGATGAGCCCAAACTACTGATATTTCCTCCCCCCCACATACCCTCCGTCTGAATTATAAACAAGTATGAAAGCTGGAAATAAAATAATGATACAATTTCATTTTGAATTATTCTTTTATGTTACTTTCCAAATATATTAAACAATCATATATGTACTTATTGCTAGATGAATGTGGAGTGTGTGACTTAAGGTGGCTCCCAACTGTTTCCATTTTGCTCAGACACTGAACTTTACGAAAGACTTTCTCATATGGCATGATGGATACATGCCTTTTTAGCTTAAGTTACAACAACTTTTCAGCTTATCAACCCTTGTACTCTGAACGGAAATTTTGTTTCCATGGCAACGTGACCGGGTCTCAAATGCACCCTATTTCGAACATTCAACTGCATTTTACACAAAGTGAAGTTCCTTTTTTATTGCTTCAAAATTGTTTGCACATCAGGGAGAACATTTGTGAAAATTAAAAAAACATTCTGTCAACAGGCTTTGGTGCCACCTTAACATTTCATAAAATAAAGTAGTGCCAAAACCTGTTGACAGATTTTTTTAGAAAATTTTCTCAAATGTGCTCCTTTATGTGCAAACAATTTTGATGCAATAAAAAAGGGACTTCACTGACTAATTTTTGTGTAAAATGCTGCCAAATGTTAAAAATAGAGTGTATTTGAGGCCCTGTCAAGTTGCCATGAAAACAAAAATTCCAGTGAGAGTACAAGGGTTGATAAGCTGAAAGGTTATTTTGACACCACCTATTAACAAGTAGCAGTATTCTTTCACTACAAATGAGTAAGTTCAGTGACAATGAAAAGTGAAAAATGGTTTCGAACCACCTTAAAAGTGGGTAACGCTATACTTCCTTTTAGTATTCAGTTTTGTAACCTTGTTAACAAATATAGGTAAGGAATTGTCCAACACTTGGGGCAGGCCATGTTTGGGTCTGCCATTTTCTATTTAGTATGGCATTTAGTATTGCATTTTGATTGGCCAAGTACGACTTGTATTGTGTTTTAAAATATACTGTCATACAATATTGAAGAATCCCATTGACCACCCATTCTTTTGGCTGACAGAACGAAAATTTTGCCTGCTGAGAAAACTATTAACATGTCCGAGTTACCAAACTTATCAAAGTTATGTGGCCCTTTTCTGATCGTTACTTCAGCTTCAAAATGATAACAGGGGGATTAATGAACGAACTGCTAGAACTGGTTACAGCAAAAGCTGCTGGCGCCTTCTAAATAGCTGTTTAAGCCTTTAAACTGCGTGTTCAATTTCATTCAATTAATTGCTTTTGACTTTTTAAATTTATTTTTTGTATTAAAACCCACAATCTGCCATATTAATAAAACATCATTTTAAACGGTTATTTATTAATAAGTTATATATAGCATGAGGACTCGTTTTCTATTTCTACATTTTTTTAAATTGAACGCACGACTCAATCTCGAATCTTGTATCAGCTGCGAAAAGTACGGGATTCTGGGAACGGAACTGGGGAATTCTCTGAATTGACTGCTTTGAGACAAATACAACAAAATAGCCTCAAAAGGTCAACAAATATCTGATCACATTTTTCTCGAAATTCTTTCCGTTATTTGCAAGTTGAGCAAAATTTAATTTCATTCATTGGTTTTGGATTCTCTTATTATAGCAAATAGCACGAGGACTCGTTTTCTATTTCCATATATTTTTAATTGTTCGCTCGACAAAATCTCGACCTTGTGTCAACATGGAGTTCCAGGAAAGAAATCGGGAAATTCTCCGAATCCTCGTTCCAAGAACATGAACTGACTATAAATCAACTTATAGTGATTATAGAAATTGAACATATGTGAAGGTTTAATTAAAAAAATAACCTGCTTTGAGACACAAATGCGAGGAAATGGCCTCAAAAGTTCAACAAATATCTGATCACCTTTTGCGGCTTTTCTCAGAATTCTATCTTTGATTTGCAAATTGGGCAAAATCAACAAGGCATGGCGGATAAATTGGTATTCAGTTCCAACATGGGCGGTGGGAAACGTTGGTTACGAGTATCAATGAGATGTTTATATGACGCAAAATAACTCAAACCTTTGTTGATGTGTGTTGATTTATGCTCACAAGGTCCTATTTCCCATTTTTTTATTTTGGATATGACGTAAACATTAAAATAGGCCGCGCAGCACGTTGGGGGAATGGACTTCTTTTACACGGCCTGGGACTAGGTTTACAAATTTGAATATGAAAAGAAAGTGGCGATTCGAATTCACTTCAAAACAAACGCAGAACGTCCGATTTCGGCTTGAACATGAAGATAAGGTTTATATGGGATTTAGGACCTTGTGAGCATAAATCAACACACATCAACACATCTCATTGATGTCACTGATACTTGCAAGCAACGTTTCCCACCGCCCATGGTTCCACCGTGTGTTGCTATTGTTTGTCAGTTGACAGGTGGGCAGGCCCTTGTTTGTCACGTGATTTGTCAAATAGATATCACCTCTTTTCTCAGAATTCTGCCTTTCGCAGGTCATAGCCAAGCAAGCAAGACACGGAGAAATTGGTGAGTCTTTCAGATCAGAACTATTACTCGCATGGTTTGCTGTTGTCTATTCGTCGATGACCAGAGAATTAAACGAAGCTGAAGTTTCTATTTGAAACCATTTCCGATTTGTTCTGCTATAAAAAGCTCTCGAAATCACATCTTCAATAGATTCGTATTCGGGGGGTGGAAGCTGGAGTCGTTTGACTTCAGTCTTTCAGATATTCATGGTTCCCAACTTTTTAAATTCAGTAATTCATGATTCGTCAGTTTACAATGGCTCTCCCTGATTCCTGGTTCATTCTACACGGCTAAAGAATATAGTAGATGAACTCGTCTTGGCTGTTGCTCGCTCTTCACGATTTCAAAAGTTTGAAAGGCAAAAATCATGACTCCTACTGTTTTTTCGGAGATAATTTATGATTCAGCTTCGATCCCAGATCTGCCTTGTATCGCTGAATGAAAGCATCGATCCTGCACAGATTCGGCTGATCTATATGATCAATATATGACAATATATATGGTGAGCACTGATGTGCTATTCATTTTCGCGTAAATATGTCTTTAATAATCGTAAAAGTAGAAACCTTAATACAGTATTTCAAACCAAAGAAAGATTGAGAAGTTAACCTACAAGTACAACAACGGACACGTGGTCAGATTCAGATGCATTTCGAACGGATCGAGGTTGAACTTTAATATTAAAATGCAAATAAACTAGAAGTAGAACAATATTTTTTGCCATCAGAAAAAGGTAAATAACAGAACCATTTCTTTTTTCGTTACAGTTTGACTGAATACCATAACATTTCTGAGAATCGCAGCTGGAGACTAAATATTTTTTAGTTAACTTAACTGACCAATCAAAGTGCCCTAATTGGTCGGCCACTGTTGCCCGCTGTGTTTTTAAGAGAGTCGCTGGGGAGAATTTATATATTTTATTACACAACACGCGTGTCGTGCATCATTGTATTGCACACCACGAGTGTTGTGTGTCATTAGAGAGATTAAGCATCGTTTTTACGGCAAACGGGAAACGGCAGAAGTGATCACGTGACCATGATTTGTCGTTTACCATTTGCTTTTTCTAAGTGAAAGAAAGTAGTTCCGTGTTGGCCTCAAATATGAGAATTACTTTGCACCATTCTCGTGTACTTATTATTTATTTTAAGGAAACGTAAACGGGAATCTGACGTTTGCCGTTTGCCGTAAACGCGAAGCTAAATCTCTCTAATTACGAAGCACGCGTGTCGTGCATAAATGTATTACACAACACGCGTGTTGCACGTCATTGTATTACATATCACACGTGTCGTGCATCATTGTATTACACACCACAAGTGTTGTGTGTCATTGTATTACACACCACGAGTGTTGTGTGTCATTGTATTACGAAGCACGCGAGTCGTGCGTCATTGTGTTACGCAACACGTGTGTTGTACGTCATTGTATTGCATAGCACGCGTGTTGTGCGTCATTGTGTTACATAACACGTGTGTTGTACGTCATTGTATTGCGTCATAGCACGCGTGTTGTGCGTCATTGTATTACACGCCACAAGTGTTGTGTTTCGTATTACGAAGTACGCATTTCGTGCATCATTGTATCACACATCACGCCTGTCGTGCATCATTGTATTACACAACACGCGTGTTATGCGTCATTTTGCCATTCCTATTTTTACAGTGTATGCATTTTTCCCTTTGGTTTAGGGGGGAAGGGGGGAGGGGGTCGATTGAACCATGTGGATAATCCCTGGATTGTTTGCTAGCTGCAGGGCTTGGCTTTTAGCAGTTGCAAGTTTTGGCTTTGCTACATCTAACCGTGTCCGTCAGTGAATGTTGATTACTAACTAATGCTGAATATCTGTTTGGGAATGTTTCTTGTAGTTTGATGCCCGAGAAACACCACCAACATGGCACAGCAACAGGAAATGGACTTCAACACCCTAACTAAGCAACTGAGGAAATTTTCAGCTAAGTATGTCAAGATAGACGAGGGAGAGAGATCTTGGGCCCGGCAAATGATTGACAAATTTGTTAACGGCTATATATGTGGGTATATAAAATCGAGTGCTCTGCCTGTACTTGAGTTTCAGTACACCGGAAGTTTATACGAGCGTCTCAAGACCAAACGTGCAGACGAAGCTGACATCATGATTGTGCTGCGTGTGAAAGGAACTGATATCAACTACATTAAAGAAGTTCCAGGGTATTACCGACTGCAGGCTAAAGAGGGCTCATTGTTGAAGTTTGCAGACTCGGATGGATACGTCCTTGTTAATAAGCTAAGGGACTGGTTTAAAGGACTGGTGAACAAGGCTGTTCATGAAATCAAAAACCAGAATCCCGCCCTAGGAGTGAATCTGATAGTTAGGGACCACGGTCCCGCGATTCAGCTTGACATAACAGAGGGAAGCGGGGAGCAACGTAAGGAGCTGTCCATTGATCTGGTCCCTGCATTTCGATTTTTAACAGCAGGTGAACACCTTGTGGCCAAGAGTGTTCCCACGGTAACTCGTTCAAGTATATCCTGCAATCATGAGATACTTTGGCGGCAGTCATTTTCTGTCAAAGAGAAAGACATCCTGGTGAACATGGATAAGGATGACAGTGGATGCAGGCATGAGTTACTACGAATCTTCAAGACTGTAACCTCGAGAGATCCAGGAACGTTTGGGCAGCTGACGTCCTACCACTTGAAGACCGCATTCCTGAGATACAAGCAGAGCCTTTCCTCTTTCGGAGGTCCCTGGCACAGGGACAAGCTGGGAGAGAGGTACATGGGGTTTGTAATGTTCCTGCAGTCTGCTTTGAGAAGCCGGAACCTTCACCATTACTGGGTGGAAGAGATCGATTTACTGGAAGAAATTGATGATAAAACCCTGGACAAGATGCAGAACAGGCTTCTTCGATTTGTCAATAGTCCACAGGAGAGGATCAAAGTTCTCAGCTGAACTGAGTGAACTGACGGCATCAGTGTTGAGCAAACGTTATTCAATAGAACATCATACGATAACAGTCGAACACGTGTACATGCAATAATACTGTCGCTAGACGTTTTTGTAATCAGATGACAAAAATGTAAGCAATATCTGTTATTTCTATACAAACCAGTGAAGTGCAAAATAAGTTTCTTTCAGATAAAAGTCAACTACAGACAGGGAACGTACAATGAAATAATTTTGGAAGAAGTAAAGAAGATAAATTTCTGCTATAGAGTAACTAGGTCTCCTCCTAAGATATATGTGCTGAATCACTTTCTCTCTTTATGTAATAACTGAGAAGTGTCAGATGAAATTGCTACATTTAGTAGTCACTAGAACACGTTTTAACATGTTATTAAAATAACGGAGATTGTATTCAGTATACGTAGTACTGACTCGTACTTTCAGCTTGAAGCAAAAGGAGTTTGAAGGAGGGCCAGGAAGGGACTCCTTTGTCACAGTTTGCGAACAAGACGGAGCATCCAGGTTAACCGGGCTGTGATTTGAAAAACACCTTTTTGATTCAGTTTCTGAAATGACATACTTTTTAAACAAATATAGCATAATCAATCAAAGTTAATTAATTTCATAAAACAATACTACAACAGAAAAAGTTGTTTTACAGTTAAATCAATGAAATGTCAAACAGCGTTTCTGGTAATTAAGTTATTATAATTGCTACATTTTTTTTAAAAAATAGTTTTTATAGTTAAGAGTTAGCAGTGCCTTCTGTGTGACGGGAGTTTAAAACTAAAGATTAGTAAAAACTTTGTAGCTTACATTAATCACTAATTAACCAGGAAAAAATAAAACATTGAAAAACAGCAAAATATGTAAAGTCATACAAAAGAATATGGGAAGATCGTACCTTGACGAATCGAAGCAGGGAGGGTTTTCCCATATCCATAGGGTAGAGTGGCTCAAACTACGTCATCACACTGGAATGCAATCGGGAAAGCTATGAGCGGTGAACAACTCATCTCTGAACAACTTGGCAGTAAATAGCTGGGTAATAAACAGTAAATTAACCATCTCGTTTATTGTTTTTTATATCGATCCCTTTACCAAGACGATGACTTTCTAGTTGTTGTTGAGTCGTCAGTACCCCTCATTCAGTTTGTGTCTTCTTGTTTAAATGTCGACAGTCTAAAGCCCTAAGATCAAGATTGCGTCTCAAAATTGAAAAATATGGTACTTCATTTATGCTTTATATAAATGAGCGATCTTGCAGATCTGGATGTACCAGTTTTATACAAAACTTGTTACAAATAGCGAACAATGTGGCCCTAAAATTCCTAAAAATCTAAATATTTTTACTTGTCCTAAAAAGACCTACTTTTCCAACAGTTTTTATAGTTTTCTCTAACAAAAACCCTGCTTTTTTCTTTTTTATGATGGTTGAGTGCAACTGGTGTTATTGAAAGTGCTTGGCGTGAATCTGCTTCTGTCGTTTCTTCGACCATAATGACGACAGTGCTTGTCGCTTCAAGTCTGATGTTCAATCTGTGTCAGGCATTTTCAAGAGAATTGCACTATATCTCTCTTTGACTGGTTTTCATTTGAGTATGTTTCTGTTTGAATATCAGTGGTAGAAAGGTACATTGTAAGCAAAATTGTTTTCTTTCTAAATAAAAGCCCTAAAATAACCCTATTTTCTTGCCATTTATCCCTAAAAGTCCCTAATTTTCAGAGAAAAAGGCCCTAATTTCCCCCTAAATCTTGTCACAAGCCAGTCAGAATGCCTGCAATCCAGAAGTGCCTTTTTCTAATATTTTTTAACAGAAGACCTCGAAATCATTTGTGAGGCAAATAGATATCATGACCAAACAGGAAGTACTAATTCTTGCACAAGTTTCTCGGCAACCCTAGTAGGTAACTAGCAGATGTGTCTAAGGGAAATCAGAACCGATGTCGGCTGCGTTGTCTGTCTGATGTCCGTTCGACACAGAGGAAGAATTATTTTACTCCCGCAGAGTAGGTTTTGCCGCATATATTGTTGACCTGAATGCGCTGTTACACGTTTCTCAGTTCATGCGTACAACCATGTACGTAAGAGGAAGTAATATTGAAAAAATACCTGCGATTTCAGGGGTGTGGAGAGCAGGAACTTCACAGTGGTCATACGTCGAGAGTAGTCTGGAGAAGCATGTACTGCAACTTTTTTGCGTCATGAAGTCTTTGTACGACCGACGTTGTATGCGTGATGTTAGCTATTAAATACATAAGAAAACAGAATTTATGGAACCTCGGAACTACCACTGATTTTAAATCATTTAAACAGAAGTTGAAGACATTACTTTTTAAGAAAGCATATGAATAAATAAATAACGGTAATTGAACTGAGTGGAGTGCAATTTGCGATTTGGTCTGAAACCGTACACGTGATTTTGAACAAAAATCGCGTGCAGCGCGAGTTCGATTTGAATTCACCAGTATGATTTCAGACCTAAATTGCATGACACGAAGTGCAATTACCAATTAATTATATCCGTCTTGAAATCAAACTAAGATATTTAAATCTGTGTCATCCATTTTCTGTGCACGAAAACGGAAAAGATGTGGCATTTTTGATGGCTTGTAAATGACAAACATGGAATGTGAAAATTGTGAATAGTGCACACATGACATATAAAATGTAACCGACATTCTTTAGGGCCTGTTTACATGGAGGTGGAGAACCCCGGGTAGGTGAGGTAACCCGGTGAAGTGGGGTAACCCGCCTGTTCATATAATCTCTTTTTATGTTGATAACGTTTACATGAGAGGTGGGGTACCCCACCGAGGCGGGTTACCCGTTCAGCCAGGGCGGGAAACCCGCCTAGGTGGGGTGAGGTTTTGTAACTATTTTCTCATGTAAACGCTCAAGATGGGTGAGGTAACAGAGAATTTTGGAGGCTTATATTACAGTAACCAAGCTCGCCAATCGTTCGTGCGCGGACAAAAGGTCACGTGACTAAGGCTTATGACGTAATTTTGTTTTTTTTTATAATGATCCAGTGAGTAGCACACGACTATGGCAGCTTGAAATGGTTTATTTCTATCCTACGCGTTTCGTCTGATACCTCAGACTTCATCAGGGATTTACAACTGATTTTCTTTACTATTTAAGGTCTATTTATACCCATTGAAACGTGATTCAACATTGATGATCTAACGTATTAAAAACCCAGAAGGGCTTGACTGACCGGGAATTAGTAAAGACTATCGTCAGTTAGATATTGTAAATAGTTTCTTTCGGGGGTGGAT
>JANRMR010212473.1:0-18110 GCA_025434825.1 Bergia sp. 'catenularis'
CGCTGGCAAGCAATTGCAAAACAGAGACAGCAAACAAGATTTTATTAGTTTAGTGGTTATATAAAACTCAAGAACTTATAAATGGGTATTTATGGTGGAAACTGAAATATCCTGAACTACTTCCAAAAGTTTATTGTACAATCATCTAATGTATGACTTAAAATCTTGGCAGCACCTGAACCAAACTGACCAGTTCAAGTTAACTTTGTCCAAGTCCTCACATGATAATATGGGTATGCACTACATCTGTACATGTATTTTAATTTGATAATACAAGACTTTAGTATTACAAAATTGAATGAAGTAATCCTATTCAATTTATTATTTTGTTCAAATTATCAGCTTGCAGTTTAACATTTTGCCCACATGTCATATTGGCACAGAGTGTTTGCAATGGCACTGTGAGCCAATTTTCGCTTCAAGCAACTCCTGCTGAGGAACGCAACTTCACTGACCTGCAGAATGGAAGTCTCCCACAGAACTGGAGCTGTACATGGAACATACAAGCCCCCAATGGCTACATCATAAAGTTGACCTTCAAAAAGGTGTCACCATACAAGCGCACAAGAATAAATTGCCGTGATAACAGCTTTGTTGAGATAAGAGATGGAGAAAATGGAGTAATGGTGAGGAATTCATGTCAAGGAAAATTTCTGAACAATTTTCCTTTGGACAAGCCATTTTATTCTGTCAATAACTATTTGTCATTGCTTTACTCAAGTGGAACAAACATACATGCAGATGTTTATGTGCAGTTCAAGGCTATACAACCAGGTATTGTTTGTTTGTGTGTATGGTGGGGTGGGGCGGGGGGGATGTAGGTGGGATGGGGCCCAAATAAGCAAGGCATCAGATATAAAGTTTAAATATATCATGATAAAAATAATAATGATAGACAGTAACAGTGATAATGATAATGATAATAATAATAATAATAATAATAGAATACTTGTTTAGCACCATTTCCCTGTGGTTTAATGGCACTTTACACTTTATAATAACTATTTCTCTAGCAAGTCCGTCTGAGAGGATCCAAAGATCAGAGGCAGAGACAGAGAAGGCATGATAATTAAGACAGTAAATAACCTTTACAATGAGGTTCTTGTATATATATGATATGACATAAAAATTTGTAATTTCAACATTTGGATTTGTTCACAGGCTGTTTGTGCAGCTCATGCTTACAGACATTTACAGTAAATAAAAAGTTTCTTACAGTGATTAGAAGCAACTTTAGTATTTACATGTACTGTTACTGTTATTAGTTAAGTAATCATTATAGTTGTTAAGTTATTTTGTTTCCAGTAAACAGTCCATGGTTAAACTTGTGTATTTTTTTTCATAAATGCCCCAACTCAAAAATTCTCAACCTGAAGATTGAGGAAGCCATGAAATTGATGTGTTTTACATAAAAAGCTCCAAATGAATAAAATAATATTCAAAACCTGGATTTCCAGATAGGGCTGGTTATAGGTTTGGGGAATGCCCAAAATTATTGAAGTTCAAAATGATCTCAGCCATGGCCAGACAGGTAAAGAAACCAATAATATGTTTGAACCTTGACTAACTTTTAAGCAAAAGTTAGAAGTTTTAAGAATTTCTACTCACTGCAAGATTTAATTAATCAACTACACTGTATGGGACCTTGATCTCGTAGTGAATCTAATATTTACATTAACGTAAATCTACATGTAACACAGCGAAAATATTCCCCACCCTCCCATCCCCCACTGATGTAGAAGATGTTGCACTCCTGGAATCCGAGTGATGTCATCTTGTTAATATGACTGAACTTTTATCACGTCAGACTGCACAAATCATTACTAGACCAAGTTACAGGAATTAAGTTACAAATAGTAATATGTTTGAGATTTTAACATCCAAATTTCATTCAGATATTCATATTATTATTTTTAAAGTCTACATGTACTGTATATCTCTGTCATATATACTTGTAAGTATTACAGTTGATGCAAGTGACCTCAGAACCACACTAACAAGAACTTTTTCAAGACTGGTGAAGATCTAGACACAATTTCAATTGTTTTTTGAGCCGCAAGTCGGCAGGTCTATCCCGTTTAAAAATAATCTCTTTTCAATCCAAACGCTCAGAATAAAAGTCTATGAAAGACAAAGTACACTTAGTTGTAACACAGTGTTCTTTTCAGGTATCGAAATAACGGTCCAAAAGATGATTTATGCACAAGTTAGGGCATTTTTAGTTTCTTTGAACACTGAAAGGTAGCAACAAACAATTGAAGTTTTAATTCAAGTTCTCGACTTGCTGTCTGCAATTTTGAAACCGACAACGAAATTCTTTTGATTACGGTTCTCACGTCACTTGCGTTGACTTGTTAAAGTGTTATGATATACATGTACATGTGATGCTGCTATTAGAAATGTAGAAATAATTATTAGTATGAACCAATCCACCATACCGAAAAAGATGGCGGTTGTACATTTGACCACAATGCTTTGCGAACCTAACGTAGCGATGGGTGCACATGGAAGGTCATTATTTTAAGAAACTTGCCCATGCACTAACAACATTGTGTATGCCAGGTTTGAAGTTTTTTTATCCTTTCTGTACGTTTTTATAAGTCTTTCAAGGTTTTTCGCGCGCTATGAGCTATGGGTAAATGTACCAGTCGCCATCTTTTTTGTTATGGTCAATTCTATTAAGCAAGACTCCACTCCTACCCCCACTGAACCCCGAAGATCTGGTCCCCTTTCAGGTCTTACAATGAATAACGTCCTAAGAGGGACTTTTTCACTGAGTTGGCGTACATGTATATACATGTATATATGTATATCAAGTTGTATCTCTGGGTTGTACAATTTCATTTATAAAAACTGATTTATTTTATACAACAAGCTCCACTGTCAGATCACAGCGCAGCCAATTTATTGTTCCATTCAACAGCGTCCTTGTGTCTTTCATCCCAGTCACTGGATACCAACCAGAACATATTTGTGAATGGTAGCCATGGCAACTTCGTTCTACCTGCAGCGAAGATTGATTGCATTTGGAGGATAACCGTCCCGAAAAACCAAATCGTTAAGGTTGTATTTCCCGAGATAACCAATCCAAACTCTGCTGGTCTGTGTGTTGCAGTATATGACGGCATACACGGTGTGAGTGACCCAATGCTGCAAGAGCATTGTGGCATACAGCATCCATTTAAGGTGGCTTACTCTACTGGTAGATTCATATCTGTGCGTGTCTGGACCCTCACTGCTTCCAAGCTACCAATGGGAGGATTTTCTGCAAATTTTTCTTCCATACCTCATGGTAAGCCCACGTAACCACTCACACAAGTCCACATGTAGATAGATAGATAGATAGATAACTTTACTTTAGCTTGATAACTAAAACAGTGTTGCTTGTGTCAACCTGCGATGAATTAGACCAGTAAACGGGATTTGATGGTGTTAGTCATTGTTTCTTAGTCGTTTATAATTATAACTTTTGTAAAACCTTATGAAGCGTTTGCAAAATGTGGAGAAGCTGACAATGAGATAAACAATTGCTTTTACAGAACGTTCTGGGTCATGCGCAATAGAAGGTGTCAACTCAAGTCTCATTACAATGAATGGTGAAGAAGGAATCATTTTTGTTCCAAAGTACGACACTTATGGTATTGGCTTCCACTGGGGACCAGACAGAGACTGCAGCTGGACAATACAAGTTCCATCTAGTAAAGTTATCAAGCTTCAGTTTAAGAGGCTCAGTAATATGAATGATGGCTACCTAGAAGTGAGAGATGGTCGCTATGACAACAGTGCCAAATTGTTTAAGTTCTGCGAGCTTTCATTCCGTAACACTTATCAAGTTAGCCTCGCACTTCCGGTTTATAGCAGTGGGAATTTCCTACATTTCAGGCTCAAATACCACTCATCTGTTTCACCAATGCCGTGGGATGGAATTCTCGTTTCGTATAAGGCGGTTTCAGAAGGTATCCATGTGTTTCGGGTAATTTTTAGGGTTAAATTAACGCTATTTGGGGTTAGATTTAGGATTAGGGTCAAGGATATGCTACTTTTAGAGTTAGTGTAAGGATTAATTTGGGGGTTAGGAATGCCGACGCCTGAATCATTTATTAAAGACAGAGGGGGCTATGACCTTTAGGGGGTAACATTTTTTTTGGAACTTAGAAAGACGGTTAAGATTGTACAATAGAGGAAGTTGCTCTACAGGTAAGTACTTAGACATCCATTTTATATTTTTTTTGAGAGTTATATATGTTCCAAACATCAAAATTCGTGAAAAATTTGTGAAATCGGTTACTAGTATAGCTTACAAAAGTTTTTTCGCTATCTTTAATACCAATACGGAAAAATCTGCGCCAGCGTTGAAGGGAAAGCTAACCCTTATTTAACGTTGCCATCGGCCGTCCTAGAGCTGTTACCACTAGAAGCCGGCGGTGTGACTTTGTGGGCCCCTCCCTCTGTCGGTGCTCCATTATACGGGTATTCAAAGTTAAAAATACACGGATCAGAAGACGTTGAGGGAAGCGAACTGGGGACCTCGGGCTCCAAAAGCCGCACACTAACCAACTTAGTTGATTTTGCTCCCATAGTTAATTCAGTTTTAATAATACAAATTTTGCATTACCCTATCTTTACCAGTGCCGCCTCCAACACCAGGGATTTGTTCACACAACAACACTCCAGCAATGAACAATGACATTCAACTTGCTGACTCCTCTGGTTCTTTCCGTTCCCCAAACTACCCCGAGAAGTATCCCCGAGCAATAAGCTGTACCTGGAAAATCACTGCTCCCCTTGGAAAGAGGATAAGGGTTACCTTCAGGGGAGAAGGTTCCGTGGGCTATAAACATGAAGACTGCTTGTTTTATAACCGTGACTATCTAGAGTTTCGTGACGGTCTCTCAGCGAGCAGCAAGGAGATTCGTAGCAAGTTCTGTGGTGAAGATCTACCTTCAGCTGTTGTATCTTCTGGACGAGAAATATTGGTGCGGTTTGTTTCCAACTGTAAAAGCTCGCCCGGCGATGTCGGTTTTGAAGCACATTATGAAGCAGAACTGACAGGTTGGTAGTTCATTCTCCTTCGGGGGTGGGGTGGGGTTGGGTTTCTACATTGGGGAAGGATATAAGTGCTTTTGATCCTTGGTTATTGTAGCTCTAGTCAATGATAGTGTGTGATGATTTTTTGAGCACAGCTGACAAGCAGGTGCAAGGTGAGGAAGGAGGGGAGGAGGGGGTGCAGCGTGTTAGTGTTTATGAATGAGCAGGGTCAGTTGGTCTGTGTCAACTTGCTGAGGTGCCTTCTTTGATGCCGGTTTTTTTTCAAGCATGTGTTTGGTTAATTTAAGTATGAAAAGCTGGCATGAATGCTAGATGTACTGATTTTAAGCAAATCTAGCTTGCTTTTTAAGCACGTTAGGACAAGGGCAAACTAATCTTTACCACACAACCCCTAACAGTCTCTAACACAATAGACCTTGTAACAGTTCCTGAAAAGCAACCAAGCCTTTATCTGGCATCAAGGCGAAGGTTGACTTGGAAGTGATACAAATCTTCCGTGTTATTATTGTGCTAACTAGTTTCACGTCTCTATAACCATACATGGTCAATGTTCGCTTCGGTGCCAAACAAAGGCTTGGTTACCTTTCAAACACTGTGGAAAGGTCTCTTAACAATAATATATCCCCTTAGCTTTTTGTGCAGGGTAGTCATGCAGACAGAGGCTAAACGACACTAATTTTATTACACAGGACTACGTTAGAATCCAATTTCGCCTGAGCAATTTTCCTTTTCTTTAACGGTCGACGCCATTTGTAACAGTCGATGTCATTTGTAACAGTCAATGTCATAACAGTCGATGTCATTTGTAGCAGTCGATGTCATTTGTAACAGTCGATGTCATTTCCAACAACAGTCGATGTCATTTGTAACAGTCGATGCCATTTGTAACAACAATCCATCGTCGTTTTCATGAAAAAGATGAAGTCGTAATCACGGAAATACAGTTTAAACTTACCCTAACCCTTACCCCAACCCTCAAAGGAGAAACTAGATAGAAACATAAAAAAAAGAACTTAAACAGTGCGAAGACAATTTTTGACGACTGTTGAAGCCGGGACCACTAGCATCCCAGTCCTGTGCACTGCCACTGAGCCAACGACTCAATTCCCCTTAGCTCATCGTTCTTTTTGTTTATATAAAAAAAATGGCATCGACTGTTACAAATGGCATCGACCGTTATACGAAAGGGAAACTGATCGCGTCGCCTTACATGTAAGTTATGCAGAGTCGCCTCAAGTCATTCAAAGATGCGTAACGCACAGGTTAACTTATTTCAGTCTTCATATAAAGAATAACTTTTACGTTCAATGGGAGTGACATTAAACCCTCAGCAAGAAGATCTTTGTAGATTTCAAAACTACAAATTAAACTTTAGCTAACTTGAAGATATTTAAAAACTGTTAAAATGGTTGTGTTATCGTAATGAATTTTGTCTTTCCCATTCTCAGGCGAAACTATCGCACTTATCGTGGTCATTGTTATATCGATCGTAGCTATCATCGCAGTGGTCGTGTACTGCATGTGGAGAAAGCACCGTGCAGGTTCAGCTGACCCCTCAAGCGTGTCGTATTCCAAGGCTCCTACGGCATGACTTGGAAATAAGTTCAAGAAGCACGACAAGAGAAGAAGAAAAAATGTATTCTCATTAGTTTGGTGAACGTACTTAAAAACTGTCAACGTTGTGCGTGTATGCGTGTGTGTGTGCGTGTAGATGTGTGTATGCATGGCTGTGTGCGTGTGTGCGTGTGTAGATATGTGTATGCATGGCTGTGTGTGCGTGTAGATGTGTGTATGCATGGCTGTGTGCGTGTGTGTGCGTGTGTGTGCGTGTAGATGTGTGTATGCATGGCTGTGTGCGTGTGTGTATGTTATATGCTTTGTTTTGCTTTGTTTTATTGCGCATTTTACAAGTACGGCGAGTGCTTAAAGAATTCGGACAGGTTTCCGGAAACCGGTCGGGATCTTGCGGTTCAGGCAGCCGGGCATTTGGCCCTTTGAATCCCTTGAGAGCAGGGCATTTGAACAAAGATAGGGCTTTCATGTCGGGGGTTTGACCAAAAACAATAAAAAATGTCAAATGTCCGGAGGTTGGATGGGCACTTTGGGATTTGACTAATAAATTAAATATTTTATCTTTTTCTGTTTTATCAAAAATTGGCTTTTGTAAAGCAGTGCTTGATAAGAACAACATGCTATAGCGCTTTAGTTCTAGATCTCTTTTCACAAGTATGGTAAGTTATGTATAATCGTAAAGTGCAAACCCTCGTGTTTTAGTGTATTTTAATAAATAAAGACTATAGTTGTTATTGTAGTGTAAAACATATGTAACAGGTTAAGCTAGCATGACAGGTCGCAAATGTGTGTCTGTAAGATGAATGTAAAACTTAGCTTTTAAAAAGAGTGTTCCATAAGAACAACGTGCTATAGCGCTTTAGTTCTACAACGCTTTTACAAGTATGGTAAGTTATATAATCGCGAGTTTGAGTTTTGTTTTACTAAATAACGACAATAGTTATAAATGTAATGTTAAACATATGTAATCAGGTTAAACGCAAAAGCGTTTCTTTAAACTATCGCTAAGAAGGTAAATGTTATTTAAAGCAGTTAAATAATTTCCATCTATTATATCTAAAATTGGTTTTTATAAAGCAGTGCTTGATAAAATAACGTACTTGGGTGTTTGTAAAATCTATGTGGAAAGACGCGTATAATCGCCTGTTCCACTTTTAATTCATATCATGTATATGTTTTGTTTTAAATATAAGTATAAAGTACAGTTAGTAGATTTTTTATATAATATCCTGTTAGTAAATTAGTTTTAGCTCAAGTTGATAAATTTTATCTACTCTTAGTAGATTTAGGGTAAATTTATTCAGTGAAATCTTGCATTAAAATCTCTCTCTATCTCTAGATACTGTAGTTGTGCATTAGCGTTGGCAACAAATTTGGTGCTGCGAGAGGCAACAGATTTACACGGTCATTGTAAAGTCATGAAATTTGGTAATACGTTTTCAGCACTTGAAAAAGATAGAAGAAATTAGGAAAAATACATTCGATCGTGTAAAGGCCGCGAAATTTTAAATTGTTTGCTCTGTCTGATTTCTTTTTTCCACTTTTGTATTACAAAAGATGAAATCGGTAAAATAATTGTTGGAAAAGAAAAAAAAACAAACAAGAAAATTGATCCTTCTTAACCCTACAAAGCTTTGGGGAGGACGGGGTCAATCTGACCTTCCTCTCAGATTTTTGAACTTCGATTTTTTGCTGTTTGACCATATGCCAAAAAGCTTTTGCAAAACAGTGTTCCTTGATTGGGAACACATCTTTAGACACTAATTTGATGACGTCATCAGTTATAGACACAAAAATTAGATTGCCTCCAAAATTTTTACTTTTTTGTCAAAAATAATCCTAAAGTCAGGATCCCTTTTTATATTTTCCTTGTTATTTTATAATTTTAACCTATGGAATGATATTTTCTAGTTATTTCAATATTATTAATATCTCGAAAGTCGAAAATCCAGGAAAGTCTGCAAGTAGGCAGAAATAGTTATTTTGCCGGTTGGTCGGTTTGGTCGACACGAGTAATTACTAATATGAATAGTATGACCATTGAAGATTTAAATCAGTCTAGATTCAACTATCACATTTCAGACTTTTAATTTAAAGATAGAAAAGAGAAATTATGTATACAAATTATTTTATCCGACCTCAGCTCCCCGTTGCGGCGCTGCAGGTGGTTGAGAATACACCTTTCCACCTTTCCACAAAGAGGTCTTGGGTTTTTTTTTTCACGTATCTTGCGGCGTCGCAGCTCGTAGATTTTCTTAATATAGCATAAAATCATCTCTGGATATGAGATATTATATACTTAACTAGAATTAACCGCTGGTGTGAGATGTGTAATATTGGTAGGAACTGAATAAAATATACCGGCAATAAATTGTGGTGTTGGCTGACCTGCATGCCCAAGTATCAATAGAGTTGTGTGTGTTAGATTACTGGGCAGTCTAAGCAAAATATCCCTTTTTTACAGCTAAGTGTAAGCCACTTTATTTTTTTATCTTTGCAGTCGACAAGTAAAAGCAAATATGATAAACCTTTGTTTAATCGTGAAACTTAAAGAGTAAGAAAATAATTTCGGCATAGTCGGACACAGACCTTTTCGTACTCTTGTTTTGTTATTGGAGGTTTTACATGAATTATTGTAGCAGCAACACATGTCATAATTTCAGTTAACTGGTATTAAACTATGAAGAAAGTTATGTTATAAGTCAAAGAGTCTGAAAACAAAGCTATAAGTTTTTATTGAGTTTATTACCATATATAAAATATATATTATTACAAAGAAAAAAATATGTAACAAATTTACAGGTAATTGCTACTCAGAAGTAGTAAAGGAACTAACCTAGGCTGAGTAGCAGAGAACGTAATCAATTTCAAAATAAGTTACAGCTGTCTTTTTATTGGTAATAATTAAATATGAGTATGAAGATATAATTGTAAAATGTATGAAGATGTGACATCTAGTCAAAAATAAAGAAAAAAAACATGTTGTACAGTGGACACATAGATTAACTTTTGTTTTCTTTTTTAAGTATAGGATTCTAGAAGGGATTCTTTCAGTTTTGTCTTAAACGATTTCAAAGAAAAGCTTTTGAGATTTTCACCAATTTTATTTCAAAGAGAAAGGCCAGTGAATTTAATACTGAATTTCCCATAATTTGTTTTTATGACTGGGGTGCAGTAGCTGGATCTGGAAGCTAGCCTGGTTCTGTATTGATGAATGGATGATACACTGGAAGAAGTTTATAAAAACATTTGGTAATTTGTTGTGATAATAATGGAACATAAATAAAGCATTGTGGAAATAAATAAGATCTTTTGTTTTGCATTTTTAGGGTTAAAGTTTAGGGTTTGGGGTTTTAAGGTTAGGGTATGGTCTGTGGTTGGGTTTTGGAATCATATTTTACAACAAAAGATCTAACTCGGCCCTAGGCCCTGACTAATTTTGAAACAAGACGCTTTAAAAGCGTACACTAGGTTGCCAGCTTTCTAAAACGTGATCCAAGTTTACCTTAGAGCATAAAAATGGAATTCAGAGTGCAAGCGTGTGCGAGCTCTTTGATCGAAATCGCACACTCGCACTTTATTGGCTTTCTATTACTTCCCTTCCGGCGGATGTTACTAAAACGGGGAATGGGGAATGGGAAAATGAAAATGGGAAAATGAAAAATAAATATTTAAAAATTTAAAAAAATATGAAATAGTTATACTTTATAAAAAATATGTAAATATGAAAGCGGGGTATAATGTTTTTGAAGTGAAAATAATACAAACTGTTTTCGATACGGAATTACTATTTAATTAATTTAAAAGCTTCTGCTTTCTACTTTTTTCGGGAATATCGAAAGTCATAAAGTTAGAAAACTGCTGGGTCGGATTATTCTAAATAGAAGAACCCAAAACACAATAATTAAAATATATAACATTCTCTGAACTAAAGTAAAGGCACAACGAATAACAAACACAAATTAATTTTTTTTAAAATATATTTTTGTCATCGTTCACGCCAAACCGTTGTTTCAGGTCAAAATCGGCTTTGGCCGACACTTTACTCTTTAGTTTTACGTATATATTCAGCAAATTTTGGATCGTGCTGGATTTGATAACAAGGTTACATTTGTTCATTTCCCAGGAAACGTGATTGATCCATTCAAAATTGGGTCCAAAATTGTGATGATCAGTTGAGATACTGTTGGAAATTCGGTCTAAAAGAGAGAACTGTTAGAAGTTAGTTTTAAAAACTTGCGTTTAGCTTGAGTTGTGATTGTTTACTGTGATTCAAATAGCTTCGCGCGAAAGTACTGATTTCATTTAGCGCGCGTGTCGTTTTTTGAGACATTATGTAATTCGGTTAAATTTTAATTTACAAATAGCCATAGAAAAAGGTGCTTTAACAGACACGTGAAGTTTGATTTGTGTGAGTGAGAGTTTTTTTGAAGCCAGTAATAATTTTGGATGTGAAATTTTGTGAAAGCGAAAATTAAAGTGCGTTTTTAAACCAATAAGGCCATTATATTTGCGTCTGGAGCTTTGGAGGCGAGTTCCCGACAATACCTGGTTCGCATTTTATTTAACGCATTCATTCTTTGCACAAGCGTGCGGCACGCCAGAGTCCTTTGTGCCGGTTCATTGCACATTAAAATTCTGAATGCTTCAAAAGTACATTTAGATAAAACTAACTGTAGTTTGATTCATTCGTTTGACTTTTAATTTCAGGAAGATTTACACTTTAATATATCTGTGGATGAAATTAAACTTGAGGGGCGTGAAAAACAGCGAAGTACTGTAAAAAGTAAATCTGTTATCAGTGCAACGCGAAAGCCGCCATTTTCCCGCTTTTCCCTGTATTTAAAGAAAATATTTCTGTTTTAAATTTCCTTCTTCTTGGAACTGTCAAACTTGTTATGAGCAAATTTAAATTTGCTGAATATATACGTAAAACTTCACCTGATAAATAAAGTGTTGGCCAAAGCCGATTTCAACCTGAAACAACGGTTTGGCGTGAACAATGACAAAAAGGTTTTTAAAGTAATTAATCTGTATTTGTTATTCGTTGAGCCTTTACTTTAGATCAGAGAATGTTATTCATTTTAATTAATTGTGTTTTGGGTTCTTCTGTTTAGAATAACCCGACCCAGCAGTTTTCGAACTTTATGACTTTCGATGTTCCCGACTGAAAAAAGTAGAAAGCAGATTGAAGCTTAATTAATCAAATAGTAATTCCGTATCGAAAGTAGTTCATATTATTTTCGCTTCAAAAACAGTATATCCCGCTTTCATATTTTTATTTTTTTATAAAGTATAACTATTTCATATTTTTTCTGCATTTATAAATATTTTTTTCGTTTTCCCATTTTCAATTTCCCATTCCCCATTCCCCATTCCCTATTCCCCATTCCTTGTTTTAGTAACACCCATTCGTTTGTGTTTTGCGATTGCTTTTGAACATTGCTTGTGGTCCGTTCCAAAATCGCTCAAGGATATCGCTTAGTGTGGGTCTACCACGAATGCGGCGTGCAATTTTAAGTAGCTTGAGCGTCCCAGTAAAAATACTAAGTACAATAGCACGCCACATTTCTGCAGAACTCCGATGAAAAAAAAATTTACACACTTTCACAGTCACCGCCAGTTGAGCGCTCACACAAACAGCTGAAACACCTCGTGTTCAGTCAAGTTGCCATGGTGTCGAGTTCCGTGCCAATCATAATGTAGTACGAATCCATATTAGGAAGTCTTGGAGAAAACACCAAAAAGAAACCACCCCGAACCCAGTAATTAGCGCAAGAATTAGAGTGTTCAGTGTACCCAAAATTGCTATTATCCAATAAGCGTGTTTTATTACACTGTTCATAATATCTGAACCACACAGTTTAAAGATAATAATATCAGAGTTTTGCTTGGCTGCAAACCCACTTTCAAAACGACATTTAGAAGTCTGAAGAGTTTATTTTGTACAATTGTTAAATCACTTTCGATAAATGAAGTTTATTGTACTCTACAATTTGTTTTAAAAGGGCATTTGCTGCAAAGTTTAATGGCTGCAATTAAGTTCGACTGAATTACGTTCGACTGTGGCACGACGTTTGGAACAGGCCTAAGATCTAGACTCGTGAAAACGTTGGCCTCTTCAGCTAATCTCAAACAAGTAAAGTTCCATAATGTAACCAAGTTCTTGCGACTAGAACATTTTCGTTTGCTCTCACCATAGTGGTGCGAGAAACAGGAGCAAATGTAGAAGGAAGAGGCTGACATTTTGATTTCGTTGGGGAATGGGAAGAGAATTGGAAAAATGTCGAAAAAAAGTTGTACGAGTGAAAAATAGAGGAAAGAAAACTTGGCGCAACCGAATGTTATAGAACGAAAGAGAAAGAAAAGGGAAATAAAATATTTGTAACCAGAGATTACACCAAAGAAATTTACATGGAAAATTTTATTTTACCCAGCTTATACTTGGGGTTGTATTCGAAGGAGTGTAAACGAGAGGGACTTAAAAGGGTTTAAAGCGGGATATTTACGGCATATCCTTCACTGGCTTTCATCTCTTTTTTTCTGCTTCAAGATTATCTCAGCTCCTCCAAGTCTGATAATTTAACAGTTGATGCACTTCTCAAAGAATTGATTTAATGTTTCAATTATGTCCATTTTGAAATCACTGGTGATTCCAGCAATCTGATTGGTTCCCACAGTAGCGATTACAGAATCAAATACACTGTTTTCAGTCTGTAATTGCACTGTTTTGAGTTTATAATCCCACTTTTTTGAACAACCAATGACAAAGCAGGAAAAACTGAAACAGCTAATCAGAGCGCAACAAAAAAGGATGCACAACGTGTGGCAATTTTGACATGTACTTGCTGCAAACTACACAAAATAATATATGACACATTTAAATACTTTAGTTTGATTTCAAAACGGATAAAATTTATTGGTAATTGAACTTCCTGTCATGCAATTTAGGTCTGAAATCATACTTGTAACTTCAAATCAAACACATGCTGTGCGCTCGTTCAATTTTGAAATCGATCACGCATATGATTTCAGACCAAATTGCACTCCACTCAGTTCAATTACCATTACTATTGGTACGTTTGAACTCGAAACTATTATTTTGCAAACACTCAGCATTTTGATTTTTTTGTCAAGGACTAATCCCTTTAATGGTAAAATAACTAAAATCGCTTAAAACACAGGTTATTGTATCTTCATTTCATGAGCTTATTGCATAAAGTCGCTTGATAGTATTAAACAGCATGCAAATCAGACATATGTTTAAACATTGATTTCAGTGCATAACTCCCGAATAGAACTCTTGTAGACTGTACGGCTGGCACTGGCCATGTTGATACAGGAAGCCTTCAGGTCCCCAGCTATGCTGGAATGAGCAGAGCCTGGGGTCCAACTGGCACAAAAACAGTGGATCTGTACAAGGAGACGTATGAAGAGGCTGGGCGTGAAACGGGAACATAAACTGGTCAGCGGTTATAGGAACATTGCTCATGAGGAGAGGGGAAGAGCTGCTGTCTTTACTCGTCTTCTCTTGCACTAAGTTCTTGTCTAGATTCTCTTCATTACTACTCGAACTCGTTTGGGGTCTATCGCTTTCATTTTCTTTACCTTTGCTGTCATCAGCATCTCCGTGCTTGTTTTCTTTCAACTTTCTATGCTTTGCTCTTCTGTTTTTAAACCAAACCTGCAATATTTTGAGACAAAAGCAAGAAATAAAAATACTTAATTCACACGCATACACAACACTTAAACCTATTAACTTGTTGGCAGGCAATGAAATATGTTTTCTGTTTAACTCAAATATATTCAAGTTATGTTTGTTTTCCCTGTTTGCTTTAACGAACAGTTACAAATATATAACATTACGAAGGTATAAAGTGTTTTTACAGAGTTGGAGTACCGGTACGTTGTATACAAAAGTGTATACTTCTATATAATTAAGTGAGTGTATAGTATCTTTAGATAAACGTAATCTGTGACTAAACGGATACGTGAAGACGGGGCCTAAATATGCTCATTAAAATCTCCTGTGCTTATATTCGGAATAGGGCTATTAATTGAAAGGTGTTACGCGTTTGAGATTGGATAAATTATTTTGAGGATTTTACGGTATCAAAAAGAATGGCATTCTTTCGTTCTTTACAAACCTGTATTCTAGACTCCGGAAGGTTTGTGTACATGGCGAGGTGCTCTCTCATTAGCAGATCCGGATAATGTGTCCTGGTAAACGCCCTCTCAAGTGTGTCCAGCTGAAACTGGTTGAAGGTAGTGCGCGTGCGCCTTATTTTGCGGCCATCCATGCTGCTGATTTGAAGAATCAAGTCTGTGGACATCGAATTGAAAACTTAGGATACATTTGACTTTTGGGAGCAACCATCTTTGATGGGTTGGGTTAAGTGGGTGTTTCGTCTTTTGCTGAGAAAGAAACCTGCAGCTCCGCGCAGCTCCCACCTCCCACCTCCCTCAAAACTCAGTCGAAACTTGGTTGAAATGCATGAAGTAGAATGATTGGTACCGAGAACTGAACTCCAAAAGGCCCAGTTTTGTGTTTCCGGCATTTTCAGGATTGATACCAGGAACCGCACCTCCGCGCAGCTCCCACCTCCCTTTTCCCCGTCCCCCTTGAAGGATGAGATATAGAGGGGAGAGCGGGGGAACAAGAATTTATCTTCTGTTTCAGAATTTGGATTATTTACAGTCCTGCCACAAAAGAACAATACTAACTAAAACATTGATGGTCATGTTTGAACCTCTCCTTACCGCCACAGTGCATCCAACAACAACAAAAAAGTAAAGTGGTCGACCGCAGTCCGAGGCGAACCGAGGACTCCTTTTTCTTAGCTACCAACACAACGGTAAGAGAGGACGCTACTCCTTTCCTAAACGTTACCCCAGCAAGCTGGTACTCATTTATACAACCAAGTCAACTGAAGTAAGTCGGGTGAAGTGCCTACCTCGAAGACACAACGTAGCAGTAAGGCCAGTAAGTTATGATCTATGAGTCAGACACGCTAACGACTTGACAACCAAAGTGTTTCAATAGGATTTCGTGTAGCTTTTTCTGGGCAGAGGAAATAAAGGAAGGGTACCAGAAGTGGACAAATGAGATTGAATGGTGGTTAATGATAGTGAATAATGGTTAAGGATAGTGAAAGGATGGTAAGAGTGGAAGTTGCATGTAAAACTGGTTCTCTTTATTTTAAATTCCAAGTTTTATCATCTCCATGACCCCCTACTAAACAAAATTGATACATTAACGAAATTAACCATTACAAACATAATTACTTTGGAATGCACTTCTTTTGTCCCTCAACTGAAAAGAGACAGCTACTTGCAGCCTTCATAATCAGAACTTTACGGTTTAATACAAAATGTTTTTGGTGCCGGTATGGATACTGATAGTATTTGATCTTTTTTCAAAAATAATTGTTAGTAAATATGGAACCATTTTTAATTTCATACAAAGCTGACTGTAGCTAAATGCTGGACAACATAAAGTGGATAACATCAATGCAAAACGTATAGGAGAATTATTCAATCATACTCCTGCACATACAGATGATAAAATACCTTCCGCCTTACAAAAGACAAAGCCGCCGATATTGTTCTGGCAGGAAAAGATTCTGACAGCTTTTGTAAACTTGTTAGAGTTTATTTATAAAATCTGATCACGCTAATTCCTTTTGTGTACTTGAAACATTATCCTATGGAAAGAGGCTTGGGATTAGGTAAAGAAGTGTTCTCTTCCTAAACATCTCTTTTTATAAGTTCGAAGGAACTGACGAAAACTTATCGCCCGTTTAATTAAAAAAAATCTGAACTCTGTCGCGCGAGAATTATGTTAGTTATCTTAATACGTAAATAGCGGCAAAGCGGTGCAGAGACACCAAGAACTCAGTAAACAAAATTTCCTCTGTAACCACGTTTGAATCAAATAGGGTGTGTCTGTTTTAGAATGAGATTTTTCCTAAGGCAAGAGTCTGGGGTGACCCATTCTGAATTATATTGTAATTTTAAAGCTATATGTTCCAGCGGCTCATACTGTGGAGTTCTGCATATCTACTTTTTTTCGTTTTGTTTTCCATTTTTGATTATATGAGCATCCAACTTGCTGTTTAGCTTATATATTAAAATACTTGACAAATTTACAGATTCAGAACAAAAAGTACGGATGTCATTAATCATGAAAGCTTACCCGCCATTTTTTCGGCAAGACAGAGGGCATCCGGGGTGGGGACTGGGACGGGTTTCGGTTGCCGCGAGTCTTTCAGAATATTCTCAATTGAGAAAGGCGTTGATCCCATGGCTTGTACGATATAGAAACCGAGTGAGCTGAAGCTGTGAATTGATACAAATCTCCATTAGTGTGTGCCTATAAGTTATTTATTTCTCTGAAACAGGCGTGTTCTTACAGCCGGAACTGTTACAATAGAAATGTCAAATCAAAGAGCATATACTCAACTGCTTCTAATTTTACCACGTTCGACAAATTTGCCTTTTTGTAAATACATATTTGACATGATTAATGGAAGAAATAACTCGTTTACACCAAGTGCCGTTTTGTACTATACTCTAAAAACGTTGATCTTTCGGTAAGTTGCGAAAAACATTTAATCGACTTAAATATTTAACAACCCAAGGGAAAATGATGAAGGTGAAGTTCTAGAGTTACGTATTGGAAAAGTGTGAATTTTTCGGATTTTTACAACCTTTACCGACAGTTTAATGGTATAGATTCTTTAACACACATATCAGCTTTTGCACTTTTAATATTTGAAAATGAAGTGACTGGGATCTTTCCTTTTCAACTGCAATTAAGCCTTATATCCTCAACAACTTGGGATATTTCCATGAGACTGGGCACTCTGTATACTGATATACACAATATAATATTTTTTGCACTAAATTTTTAATTATTGAAGCACAATCGCAAACTAGTAACAACTCAGTGATATTATATTTCTCCTCTTCCCTTGTTTTGATAGTCTAATCGCCATAGATAACACTGGAGATACTTTTAAAGGTCATTTTTTTTTTTGTTTTATGATCACGTTTGGGTTGAACTGTTACATAAATTGATAAATGCTTGCCAAAGCTAAGTCATTTTTCATTGCCTTTTAATTTGATCCAAAAGAACGCCAGTTTATTGACTTTAATGTCCAGCGCTGCTTGATTATATTTACTTTGTTTCGATAAGGATTTCTTTTGAAGCCCAGTTTGTACATCGATACTATGTACGGAAACACATTTCCTTTTTGGATCAATAACATTAGAGTTTAGTGTAAATGTGGCTGGATTTTGTCGTTTCTATCCGTCGTTGTAATCTCGCCAATGCATGAAGAATAAAAAAGTGGCGTAGCCTTTTTACTTTAGGATCTGAAGTTCTGTTTTAGATGTCATGAAAAAAAGCCAAAAACAACCATTACTGAGAACCCGATTTTCAAAGTATTCTGGGGGCAAAACTATCAGATTCTCTCTCTCCCCCCCCC
>JANRMR010212584.1:0-29382 GCA_025434825.1 Bergia sp. 'catenularis'
GGGGAGGGGAGGTGAAATCCCTGAGACACCGGATATACTCCAAGGAGTGACCAGAGGCAATCTCGGAGTTCTCCGAGATCACTCGATGTGCAATCAGTAAACAGCAACTTACCTCGGAGTGCTCCTGCCGTTATACTTGTAGTAACTGACGAGTTCGTATGTTCTTTAAATCATTCAAAATTCTTGGGTTTTAGGAGAAGTGCTCCCAAGAAACAATGCTTTGAAGTAAAAACATTCTAGCCAGGTTCTAGAAATAGTGTGGACGTCCTCCCAGTGTTTTCCCGCGAACTTCAAAGCATTTGCGAAAAGAGCAGGGAAGTTTTTGACATACGCTGTTTTGGTCGACCGTCTTGTCGCAAGCGTACACACGTCCTTTACGATGCTCGGGTAACTCGAACAACGCCGGTGTAAACACAACCGAGGCACATCGGTGTATTCTCGGGTAGCTCAAAAGTTACCAGTGTAATCGCTTACTAGGGAGATTAACAACAGCATTTACTGCCGCTTGGCCGTTGCGATTATTCCCGAATAGGGAAGCTTTGCCGGACAGTTTATTGACAGTTCGCAAAATAAACTAATTCAACTTCAACGTTGGTTATTTTTTATTCGTTCTCGTTATCATATGAATTTATTGGAAAGAATGTTTGGCTTAAAAAGTCTGACATTAGATGTTACATTTAAGTTTGCAAAATAACAGAAACATAGTAAATAAAAAACGGAAACATGTATTACATAAATTGAATTCGTAATTGGCTGTCAACGATTTAAGTGAACGGCATCATTGTAGTGCTAACTGTCTCGTCTCCGTCATGTTTGTCTCTCAGAAAATTTCTTGGCCTTTTTGTATAAACAAATAGTAGCATAGTTTTTTCGGGGCATTTCGCATAAATAGCACCTGTAATATTCAAAACTTTTAATTCTCACTCACAAAAGAGCCTCGTAAAATTCAAAAATTTGAAATATTTCTCATGATATTTATGCGAAAATATCCCTGAGTCTATGAATTATATATATATATTATGTGATGGAATTTTCATACCAATTACACATTATTGACCGAAATTCCCATGCACGGGAGAGCTTGAATTTCAGCCAATCAGGGCTCGGCTGAACGAGACGTAGCAAGTTTCAAAATGGCGGACAGTATTTACAGTTGCTGGTTTGAATTATATTACGACGGATATTTCTCTGAAAGAGATGTGCAAATTGAAAAAAAGCAGGAACTTACAGAAAAAGTAGGTGGATGTGGATAAATCTAAAGAAAGAATCCAGAAAATTCGCCAACATAGCTCAAAGTGTGTCGTTCACTCGCTTGTGGAATTTCGAAGACTTGCGGAGTTGTGCAATTAGTGTCAGCGACTTTCCCGTTGAATGTTTGATGTTGCACTTTGCAAATCCTGAGATGGGATTACAGGATTCACATGCATCGTCTAGTCAGGTAGGTTAAGGCTATGTTAAAACTAATTTTTTTTAAAACTATATAATAGTTTTGCCAAAATTGCTGTGCTAGTAAATACATTTCGGTAAGAAATGCCTACATGCTGTCCAGTTTGGAAATAATTGAATTCAAATTCTTTCTTCAGACTGTTACATTTGACTCGGCCTTCGACTTCGTCCAAGTCCAAGCACAAAATATGTAATTCAATTATTTCCAATGCAGTCCCTAATTGCTTGTCTGTGTATGTCACAGAGTAGCGCTTGAGCGCATGTACCAGTGGGCAGTATGTGTTTCACCCTGGGCCTTTACAGGCCAGATTGCATGCAGGACACATGGACAAGGTCTGAGGAAGTTCAGACATGTTGATTCAATTCAATTACTATATATCTGACATTTGCAAAATCTGAAACCAGCATATTTTTTAATTTGCATTGTTTTTTCTTTATTAAAATCCTGGTGAAATATTCAAAATTATTCAACCCAACACATCAAGACAAAAAAGTTGCTCAGGGGTTGAAGAATTGCATGAAACACAAAATATTATCAAAAGTTGCTGTTTTATCCTATACAAAGTCTTATAGTTGATAAAGCTTAATGTATTCAAATACAAATGCTTACAATTCACATGGCTAGAGAAAGTCGAGCATGCATCAGTAATTGCACGCTTCAGTGGCCTGTGCATTACTAGGGTAGAGGGTGGGGGGTGTTGGTGTTTATCAGAGGGACATTCATTCACTGCTACATGACTACATGCTTTGATTAAGCTTCATCATTCTCAGACTGAGTAATGAAAACGAAGAGGCTGATTCGCCACCGTTGGTATTGCTAAACCAAACATTTATCTCATTTGAATGGTCATTAAATCAGATCAGTTTACCAAAATATGTTGCACATTCTTCTTAAAATTGTTACTTATTATTTTCTAAGGAGCAATCAAGAAATAGGATCAGGACTATTCATTAGCCATCCACCCCTCCCCCATGCAAAAATGTGCATATGTTTTTAGGATAAATCAAGTTCTATCCAAGCTGATGGAAGCTTGAGTCTCAGACTTTATTTTGTTTGCTGCTGGTGAGTTTGAAACTCAGGCCAGGCCAACAAGCCTCCCAGAAATAATACCAAAATTTCAAACACAGCTGAAATTACCAGAAAAGTTTACCCAACCAATAATTAGCTATCTAACTGGGAAGAGACAAAACATTTGCTTTCTAAAGGGAGAAACATGACATCCAAACAACCCATCACCTCTTGGAGGGAATTCAATATTTATCACTAAAAATCTTGCAAGCTGAGAGGTAAAACATAGCAAAAGAGGCACTGCCTTCCTGTACATACTATGTATTGCCAATGCCTGTACTGTAGATGAGATCAGGAAATCTATGCATGCAAACTCAATAAAATGTTCCAAGCAAAATTAACCCAACACAGGGGGGGGGGGGGGGGGGATTGGATTTAACCTGCTACCTGAACAATTAAAAGTCAGTTCCTTAGTGAAGTACAAAGTTTTAACCTCTTCCCTTAGAAAGTTTCCAGAATCATTAGAACAAACTGTGTAAATATGACTGATTGTTTTTCAGACGTTAAAATGTTTAAGAAACATTCTACTGGTGATATTTATTGATAGGGCTTTATATATTTGCTGTCTAATATCCAGCCATCCCAAAACATGGTTCATAATGCCATCTCATGGAGTACGTTGATTTAATAAAGCACCTAGATATTTGTGTAAAATATAGTTTATAGTTCCTTTTGAAAAAAATCTGCTTTATTTGAAATGCATTCATGTCACCTCTTTGGACCCAGGTCAAGGGAGTATCAGTTTATCAGTTTGACACCATTGTAGCATCCTGGTTTACAAATGAAACTTTAAATCATTGCATCACGTTAGTCTTTGTTAGCTGTTTTACTAGAATTTACACTGTTGAAGAACTGTCTGTATTTGCGTTTGCATACAATATAGGTTGTTTTGCTATCACAATTGCATTTATTTATTTACTCATTTGTCAATAATCGGTTTGATTACCTTATTAAATAATTTAAATGTATTTATTTATTTAATTTTTTATACATTTAATTATTTATTTACTTTTTCCTTTATCTGTTTATCCATTTATTTATTTAATTATTTATTTATTTATTTATTTCAGTATTTACCCATTGACTTGTTTATTTAGTTATTTACTTACCTACTTACTTACTTAACTTTTACAATAATTAGCATAAAACTATAATTCATGATCATATAATGGCCAGGAAAAACAACACTTAACTAGAGCACTATGTCAATAACTTAAAAGATTTTAAAATGTTTTAAAATGAGTTATTTATGTTTCGCTCAGTGATCTTTTACACCTGTATTATGTTAAATATTAGAGATGCATGGAGTTTTTAGAGATTTTTAAACATTTACCTTGTTTATTTTTTTTTGTAATTTAATAAAATTTTGTTTATATATTAACTTAATTTTTAAATAATCTTGATTTTTTAAAAACAAAAATCAAGCGCACAAACGCCTTCAGTAACAACGCCCCTCCCCCCCCCCTCCCAAATAAACCAAAGCAAGAAGCATTTAGAGAGAAAATAAACCCTCAGTTTAGGTTCAGAAGTTGGATTTATTTTGCTTTGCTTCGTCTTTGTTTCGGTAAATGGTAAACCAATTCAAAAAGATTGATCTGCTTTTTTTGAAAAAATATAATATCATAAAAACACAACAAAAAATCATAAAATACATTATTCAAAGAAAGTGCCACATATTACTATGCCAACACAGTTCGTTTACAATTATACAGCTATTTAAAAAAGGCTCCATAAAACAATTTTGGAGCTTATTATTTTCTAGTTTACTCAATTATTGATTTAATACGTTTAATGTTCGCCGAACAGAAATAATGGATGAGGTATAATGCAAAACGGTGTGGTATAAGGGAAGGTCAGCGACTTGCGCTTTAAGCGTGCGCAAATGGAATGTCAACGTAAGAAAACACCAGGGGTGGTGTAAAATTCTCCTTTTAATTAATAGTTCAGTTTTAATCTAAATCATTTGCGTTTAAGGTTAACAGCCCTACACATAATGCACACATGAATTTCACTTCCGTTCATCTATTTTTTTTTCACATCTATATAAGTTATAGAAATTATCATGTGTACTGATGAGTAGTTATAAAATATTTGGTTTTTATATTATTTTGTACAAAACATTCTATTAAAGTAATCTTGCATTTTCATTTCAAATTATTGGAAATCTAGTTTTCCGACACTACTTTACAAAAATATTTTATCAAGCCTGTTTTGGCTCATTTGTCACTAAAATAAAGCTCAAATCTGTTGCTTATAAAACATAACAAAACTTTGAACATTGAGAAACATCTTTTTTCGTAGTTAAGACACTGGAATAGTTTCTGTTCGTTTTAAGCCAAAGTTGCAGCTTCATAAGCTGTATTGCTTCTGGTTCAGGTCGTTTTAAAAATCAGTGAAAGACCATTCATGCTTTTTTCAACCGCATGTCTTGTTGACGGTCGGCTTTCTTTCTATTTCATGTATCTTCCTTGATAAAATTGATGATTTACATGTACACTGTATTTAACACGTTCAAGCTTCAGCCAATCAACATGTCACTTGCAGCGAAATTCGGTTGTTTCTGCGCTACATCTCTTGCAATTCACGTAGCAGCACCAATAAAATTTACACTTGCAGCTCCACGTGTGCATGTACTGATGAGTGTTGTAGCCCCGCCAACAGCACATCAGATGACAACCAAACTCATCGGTGTTTGTCTTGTTACATTTTCTTCCCACAGTACCAGGTACGCCGAGACTTTCGTTTCGAACACAATAGTTTATATCAGGAGTCACGTACACCAGCTTCTTGTTTGGGGGTTTTTTCGATTTCGTTTTGTCTTTAACCAGGTGTGTGGGTTTGAACCCTTGTGGCATCTTAGATATGACAGGGACCACTTTAGTTGCCATTGTAAACATGTGTTTTAGTGTGTTGCCAACCGTGCGAAAATATGGCAGCCTTTTCCAGCATGTTTGGATGTTGCACGAGCCGGACACTCCCATACACTTACACTCTTGTAACATGTTATCTCGCACAACCTGGAAACAGATTGAAGTACTTTTCAACCCTTACTGACATGCACCGCTGAATTTTCAAACATCAAATTTTAAGACCAATTCCGGAAATTTGCAAGCCTTACGTCATTTTGTTTTAAAGACCTAGTATGCACGGCTGTAGCAAAGTTATCAAGTATCAAGCAGGTTCTTTCCAGAATTGGATATAACGTTTTGAAGATTAAGAACACACTTCAGTTGATAGCGATGATGATGATAATGCTTTTATTTATTTTAGTCAGGGAAATTTTTTCAGTATCAACAAAAATGCGCTTATCAACGGCAGCTCTGACGGCAGTCACAGACATAAAAGTTTTTCATGACATTCGCTTAAAAATGCAAAAAAATCAAGCTAAAAATTCTACAAACAAGCACCGTTCAGCTACCAATCAAAATTTTTCAAGAACCAAATTGTTTGCTTAGTTTTAGGCCGCGATTAATAAGACGGGTTGCTGTTTCTTGTCCTGTTATGCATCATCTTGTTTGATACTTCAAGCCGGAACACTAAGTTTAAAATGCGTCGACCATGGCAGAAGTGACGAATTGGAGATCCATTAATTCTTTGGATAAATACCATAAATTTCTAACTCCTGAAAAAGCAAATCCACTGATTTAGAAATGAAAGGGAATTAGCCTTTAATGTGCCAGTGGGCATTCACCATAGTGGGCTGTAAAGGAGGTGGGGTTGGGGAGAGAGGGGGGCTCCGCCCAGAGAGTGTCGCTAAAACCTAATTTATTATAAGAAAGAATCGTCGAAAATTAAACTGTATATGAAAGGGTGTCATGTTTCTCGTAGGTATAGTGAAGAGACACATGTTTCTAGTGTAGGTGTACTAAAGGGGTACCATGTTCTAGTGTAGGTGTAATAAAGGGGTTCAATTTTTAAGGGTAGGTGTAATAAAGGGGTACAATTTCCAGTGTAGGTGTAATGGGGACAATTTTTAAGTGTAGGTATAATAAAGGGGTACAATTTTCTAGTGTAGGTATAGTAAAGGAGTACAATTTTCTAGAGTAGGTATAATGAAGAGGTAAAATTTTCTAGTGTAGGTGTGCTAAAGGGGTACAATTTTCTAGTGTAGGTATAGTAAAGGAGTACAATTCTCTTAGTGTAGGTATAATGAAGGGGTGCAATTTTCTAGTTTAGATAAAATGAAGTACAATTTTGTTGTGTAGGTCTGATAAAGGGCTGCAATTTTCTAGGGTAAATGTATGAAAGGGGTACAATTTTGTAATGTAGGTATAATAATTCTAGTGTTAGTACAATAAAGGGAACAACTTTCCAGTATTTTAATTGGGTAGAAGTGTAAAAATGTAATCACCATACCGAAAAAGGCACCGCGCAATGCATTATGGTAAACGGGACAAAATATGCAAAGAATGTTAACAATAATGGCAATCTTTGTGACAGATTTGCAGCAGTAACTACAAGTGTTGTGTTGCCTACTACTGCCACGAAAGCTGGAAGCACAAGTCACTGAGGTTCTATTCTTTTCATTCCGAAAGTCGCAGTTAACCATGACCAGACGCCATGTTTGTTTACATTCTTTGCATATTTTGTCCCTTTTACCACAATGCATTGCGTGGCGCCATCTTTTTCGGTATGGTGAATTGAAAGGTGTTTAGAAAATGAGAGAGCAACAGGTTGAGCCTCCGGGCAGAGCCCCCACCCAGTATAAAACCTTCTTGAGAACCCCCAGGTTAAGTTTTTAAGACTGATTGCTAATAGTAAGCATTCTGCCCTTGAATTTTCTACTTGATACTCAATTAGGCCAATCCTGAATAAATTTGGCAGTTTTGTTTGGCTACTACTGCCATATCTGAAGCAAACAGCCTGGTTGCTCCTAAGACTGGTAAAAACAGCTGCTTACGTCGCTTTTTCCAATCATGCATCAGCATTAGGCATTAGACAGGACATTATCACATGCAGTTGCAGGTAGAGGGTTGTTTCCCCAACTCGAAGCACGAGCAGTTTTCGATTGACTTCAGAATCAAATGGGTACAAGTTGTCATTTTAAAAGAAATTATGCTAACAGGGTTTGAACTTGTGATAAAACACTAATTCACACTAACGAGATTTCAAAAGTCCATTTTAAGTTTACCAAAGCGACTTCATGGAACATTAAAGTGGCGTACAACAATCTCAAGATTATTTGTTCAAAACTAAAAGCTTTGTTGGATGCCCTTGCGACAGAGGTTACACCCGGCGACTGGTTCAGAACGTCGTATAACTTGTCTTGCACTATCGCCTTTGGTGAAATAAGTTGCAAATATTAAAGAGCGTCATATTCCTACAGTTCTTCTGCCAAAAGTCTCACTGCGGCTCTATTGAAATTTGCAACAGAAGTTGCTCATATAAAAGGCCTCAATGTTTTTAATGCAATCTTGCATTATTTTGGTCACATTGACACTAAAGCGGCATACAATCATAGTACTGACATTGTTTTGTCAAAACTGAATGAACCATATGAAACCTCCAATCTTGTGTATATACGGTATAACCAATTAATTCGCGAGAGAATTGATAAAATTTAATCAGTTTTACCGTGTTACCAATTATTGTACTGCTGAGAATTTCAACTTTTGAAACTTTTTCATCAAACGTCAATCAAAACCAGCACTGCCAGAGACCATAAACTCTTATACCACAACCATCGCCTCTTTCTGCGTTTAACGGGATGCATTTACAGGCTTGATTAATTTCCCCACATTTTAATAGTTGTATTAATCGTTTTATCTGTTATAAAAACTTGTTTGAAGTTAAGCAAGGAATTAAAGTATTTCCTACTTTTAATGTTCTACAGATTAATTATTATTTATTTTACGTAGGATTTTGGTTAAAGTGTGATTACAAGTACCCAAAGCAGCGTTAGAGGGCGTGTTAAATATTGTCTTTTAGTCACGCATACGTATGATTATAAATAGCTCAGAATGCCAATCAATTATTGAAGTCCTAATTAGAAATTGTTATTAAAGAGACTTTGGTTTAGGAGCAAGGTTTAGGAGTACACAATAACCAATGACTGAGTTAATACTTGTTCATACATTAGAGGTTTAGAGGTTTGTCAATAGAAAGAAAAGATGTAGTTATACAATAGTCAATACACTGTAGAACTGCATGAAGAGTAAAATAGTGACCAACATGGTTGAGAGTTTGCAGCCGAATTATTTGAAATGTTTTGGCTCAATTTTTAGTTAAATGACTGTTGCATATTACAAATGGAGGTTTCAATTTGTGTCATATGGTCTGTCTTCCATTTTTCGCACGAAATATTTGGCAGTTTTGAGTTAAGTAGAAATTGCTTCTCTTGCCTTGTCCTAAGAAAAAAGACAACTTACTGTAGTTTGCATTGGCTAACAGCAAAGCACCATATATATCTTCTATACATTATTTTTATTATTTTTGAAATTCGACAAATTTTACAGTATCGGTGTATGCCCCATTAAAGTTTCTATATAAAGTCAGCCATTACTATTTAAGAAAAGTCGCTTTGAAACTAAAATAAAACTTTGACCAAAAAATAATTTTGCACAATTTACTGGTCGGTTCGCCTGAGCCTTTTCTACGACGTTTTGTAACAGAAAAAAATGACGTTACTGTATATAAACAAGTTAAGTTACAAAATATACAGAAACAAGATTTGTTTTTCTAAAATGTCAATTTCAAAAGAGATTTTGCCAATTGTCAAGCTGAGAAGACAGTGAATTATGAGGTTAAAAACTGAAATCATACCCTTCAGAGGTCTCTCATATATATCTGCTCACAAGATACAGAAACAATAGCCATGCAAAAATTTACGATAGAGCTAGCCACCTTTGTCAACATCATAGTTTTTGAACTGCATACTTTGTCGAAACAGTGATCACATATCACGTTCATTTTCTGCAGATTAACTTCCAAATATGGACATCAGTCTGACAATTACCGGCAGACAAGGAAACACTGATTCAAACCCGTTTCATCTCAAATTCAGCTGCGATTTTAAAAAAGGCCAGGAATGGTCTTTTGTTCGTACGATTCAGGATAATTTCTTTTAATTTTATAAAAACTACAAGATCGTGAGAATGTTTTATTAATTTGCCAATAAGGCCACAACATGAGAACTTGCTTAATGTATCAATATCTCGAACCGTGGTAGAAAACTTTTATAATAACAATCTTTAGTAATTTAAAATAAGAGTAGTACCTTCAGTCCACTGGAGGACTGTTATCGATAGAAGCCCTGTAAAATTCCAAAAAAGTGAAAAGCTTAAGATATATATGAAATGAAAAAAAAAATTGTTGATAATTCACTGAAAATAAAGTTTGCGTTCACAAAACGCCAATAAATGTAACCAACACAGCAAGAATCACACAAAATCCCTAATGAACAAAATTGGGGGAACAAATTGCAGTAGGTAGCTGACACTGCGATGTAGTTTCATTTTCGGTAAAGCCTTGCCTGACAAAGGACGTGCATTTGGAAACATTTGAACCAGTTGTCCAAAACCTCCTTGGATGACCTTAAATTTTAATCGCTTATCAAAGTTTTAAAGATAATATTTGCCGTAAAATCTGAAATCTTTGATGTTTGACAATGTAGAAACTATAGAATGACAGAAGATAACGTAGAGAACGGTTTAATATGGAAAACAGAAGCAAAGTTTTGTACAAACAAGAAAGTATAAACGTTTTCACAAAAGTCAGTAACAGAAAATACGAGTCTTGTGTTATTGAACGTAGGCACACACATGCTAAAGACAAAAATGTTAACAGCAAGACTTTTTGAGGGGAAATCATTTGTCATAAAATCAATACCATAGTAAACCTAGTGGGAGCGGAGTCGTACAAGGACGGAAAGTATGCTAGATATTTATATCGATAACTAAAGCAGGTGTAGATAGTAGACTCTAGAACGGTACGGTGCATGTATTTGAACAATATCAGGAGTTTGCCGCTAAACACTCTAATCGTGTGTTTTCATCATAATATTTACAACCCACTGTGTCAGACGATTTTAATTTCAGACCTCAACTTCCTTTAATTTCAAACTCCGCAGGGGAGCGTTTGACAATAAGTGACACCGACGGACCAGCAGATTTTATTTAACTTTTCTGAATCATTCCAGAAGCATAAGAAAGAGATTTTCATTTCGTGCTTTATTGTTGAGCTATCTATGTCCAAGTCTCTTAACTGCTTTCTTGTTTTTATTTACCGTATGCAGCGTTTCGAGTTCAATTACTGAGCCACAACTTCCGTTTCTTTCAGAATTCGAAATGAGACAAATACTAACATGTGGTACTCAATGAGTAAAATAATAATGTTTAAATTCGTTCATAATTTCTGTAACGGATGATTTTACGTATTTTTTAAAAGTCTTTTTATTGTACAACAGTAGCTCCCATGTTAGTACATATCTGCTTTGAGATGCTAAATTAAGTTGTTTCACAAGTAATATCTAAGGACTGGGCATGACAGTTAATATAGGAGATGCTTCGCATTAAAACAGGTGGTACAACTGAACCTTCCTTCAGTACTGATTTTACTTTTCTTTTATAGGTTTGAAAACTGAATAAATAACTATATCAACATGGTGAACAACAAAACTAAAAATCTATGAACGTCCATGGTACTCCATACAAACATGCCAATTTTTTTTTCTGGTAGCCACCGTTGTCCTGACATTATTAAGAAAGTCCTATTTTTGGGTCAGCAATGAAAAACATGCTCTGATCGTTCATTTTGTTTCGCTTGAAGAGTAGAAGTATTTGTTGTTAGTCAGAATTTCTAACCAACAAAAGCTAAAGTTTTAAGAAACTTGAATATTAATCGATGTAGCGGCGGTTCAAGATTTGACTTTATTTTCGGTTTTTTGTACCAAAGCGTTTTGATAAAATTCACTGAAGATGAATCAAGACTTGATTATTTTTAGAGTAGAACATGTCTTGTTTTGGACAAAGGAAAATCACAACTGGATCAAATTTTAAATAAAGACATCCTATTTCGAAATATTTGGAACACTCATTATCAGACTAGTAGTTAAAAGCTTAAAGAGTAAAGGGAATTCAAAGTTATCTTGACAATATATATGAAGATGCAGATAATGCATAAATAGGACACCAAATACATCTTGAACCAAGGTAGTAAGCTGTTGTAAGTCGGAAAAAGTTAGGACTAAGAACGGTTAGACTATCCTGCCATTAGGTCAATTAAGTACTTGCATACATGTTACAGGGTTCAGTCGGCTTTACAAAGTATACACCACATGTACTTTGTAATAGGCAATGAATGAACACACTCATCTGATACGTGCCGCTCTCATGTGCTATTTCTAGTGCAACCTCAACAAATAATAATAATGATAATAAAGAATCCTAATTATCTTTTTTACTAAGAATATCAACCTGCCCGAAGCAAGTGCTCTCCAAATTGTGTTCAACAAAGACAAGAAAGTAGAGTTCAGTGAAAAGATAGAGTCTGGATATTTGTGTTTTGTGTAAAGGTTTAATAGATTAAATTATTTTGGTTTCTGAATGTGCATCGCAAAACGTTGTCTTCGATTATTGCTTTCTATAAAAGCAATGCTGTGGTATAAGGAGTTCGTGGCCGCGTCAATCGAACTCAAGCGGAAAATTGCCTCCCCTCTGACAATCACAAAGGAATCGGATCATTTTGAGAGTTTAATTGAGAAGTTTAATTTTCCAAAGCCGTTCAGAAATGAATGCATGTCGAAAGTCTGTCAAAACAATGTGTTTGTAGCTTTCCATTCTTGAAGATTAAGTTGTATGTCTAAAGTCATTCAGGGTTTAAAATCACTTTCTAATAATGATCAAAGAATCTGATCTATGCACTGCAGACCAAACCCCCTACACAATTCTTAATTAAACATTCTCCTTAATTTCACGTTTCGGTGTCTTGGAATTTAAAAAAAGAAAAGGGATGACACGTCGTTTAAAGCAAGTTTGCCGACACACATTGAATAAAAGCAATTTATAAGTCCTTAATCTCCAAATAGAAAAAGACGTAAGCTCTCCCGAAGAAAAGGTCAAACGAGTCATGGTCCCTTGAGCTGGATAGTAGTTCTTAAGTAAGGTCTTTTTGAAAAACTAACAGAAAACTTCTGGTGCTCAGTTTTGTAAATAAATAAATGCTACCAAGTAGAATTGTTGATAAACAGGATTAAATCTTCAAATCGAGCGGCGGAAATTATCGGACACTTTAGAAGTGAGTGCTTGTGTTCTTATCGTTAATCATTAATTAAAATATTTTGTTAATGAGCGTTTCAATTGCACTTTGTGCAGTTTATTAAATATTGTCTGGAGTGCAGTGAAGAGCACCGTTGGTTCCTAAATTTGTTTATATTTTGGTAGATGAGCTAGAGCGCGTTTTCAAATTTACTAAAATCCAGACAGGAATCTTTTTAAATCTACTTTAAACAAAGCTCTGAAAACTGCCAAAGGTTTCGTGCGAAGTTCCAAAAAGTCTTCTTTTTTGGCAGAAACGAACTTTCTTTCTCAGTTGGTAATTCCGTGCGCAACAGCAATATCGGCGAAGGAGTTGAACCGTAAGAAAGGCTAATTGTGAGAACTGCAATATCATTATTTAATTAGAAAAGCAATTATCTTATTGTCCGTCTGATGACCACTGGGTGTACATCTTTAGCACCTACCTGCCTCCCAGCTTTAATATTGTGTCGATTCATAAGGCCAATAGATTTTCTCTCGTTTTCACCAGTCACTTTGACATCTTGTTCTCTCAAAAAGTCCAGAGCTGTTTTGAGCCCGTGTCTGATATTCGCGTTACAGCCTGCCCATGTAAACTTCTCGCGCGGATCTTTGACGCGGCGGTCTGGTGTTTCGTTGCATGTGCAGTCTGAAATGTTGCCTTGTGAACACGCCGTTGCAACCGCATGTGCTATACCCGCCGACGTTATAGCACTAAAGAAGGCAGCTTCCCTAGTCCCCGCTGTGAAAAGAAAAAATGCAAAGTATTTAGCAAAGCAACACAACAAAATCGATAAAGTTTGTCAGAGTGCTATAGAACATTTTCTCGAATGGTTCTTTGGAAATCGTCCGTTAAAAATCAAATTTGATACTACGTAACTAGCTTCGAACGCAGGATTAATATGAGTGACATATTTTAGTTAAATTTCAGCTGGATTTTCGCCAATGAGCTTGTTGTCACTGGTCGCGTGGTTGCAGATCCAAGCGACAGTTTCGTCAGTTTTTGCAATCGGTTTAACGCTAAATAACAGTTTCAGAAAGATTAAATCTATTATGACTGTCTCTGGAGCTGTTTCAAATCAAGCTTCGGAAAAATATGGGCAAAATGCTCAGGCATACAGACTGGTTTGATGGACTAGAGAAAACGTTCCTAACATCATACCTTGGTATCAATTTTGGTCATGGGTTTATTAGCACGTCGTGATTAAAATAAATGCTAGTAAATGAGTCAAGAAGAATCGAATGGAAACCTCCGTGGGAACAGCTTTGCTCCAGCAGAAAAGGTCCTTGAATAACGAATATGTAGACTTCAACAAATACTTTTAGTTCAGTATCTCTGTTTCTAATTTCTTTTTGTTAGTTACGATAACGGTGTAATTAAAGCCATACAAGGTTCAATGGCAGTGGCTATCCAGCTGTTATTCGCTCATTGAATCATCTGTCCACTCATCGCAACAAGCAAAACCTATAAAAGTACCTTATGTTGCAGATTTTCAAAGTTTGTTAAAATACGGAAATCATTATGTGTTGCCGAGACATATCAGAAAACCTGCACTTGGCTTGGTATTCTGTAGACTTCAGTGACTCAACAAACACTGTGACGCAGTTGCTCTGTGTCTATCCGTTGTGTCGGAATATACAGGGTTTGACAAGACTGGAAGCAAAATAACCCCCCAGTTTTATCCTTTTCTACGAGTTTTACACTGTACCCTATTCAAAACCGGAAAGCATTTTACAAACAAACAAATAAAACCAAGCAGAGAACACTCCAGGAACTCGCTGGGGGTTTTAGCAAGACTCGTATATTCAATTTACACTCTTGAAGTTGTCTTGACCAACAACCTGTTCTCTTTGAAACTGACCCCTTCTCCCGACTTACCGACTGCTCTGGACGCAAATAGGTGATTTTTGTTACCCAAAGCGCTGCAGTTCCAGCGACTGTGTTGGAACTGGAACTCACATTCCTCGATGGCCATACGAAAGCCTTGGGTGATGGCCTGCATTGCTCGTGGCTTTTGCAAACATATATCTTGCTGTTTGGAGGACAGTCCTGGTATATTCATACATAAAACTCGTCCCAAGCCTTGAGCCCATATTTCTTTCGAGTGCCTAAAAAGGTCAAGTGATGTTTAAGTGCTTAAAGGATTTTCAAGTAAGCGAGTAAACACAAGACAAGTCAAAAGCAGGAGCAGTAGCACGTTCAGTACTCACATAAACAACGTGCCATCTGCACTGTCAAATCTGACACCAGTATGCAGTGAGAGGGCTAAAACAAGCACCCTTACAACAAACTCACAACCGTGCTTCATATTCGCTTGTCTCTTTCACTCATCGAATAGATGCACTAGAACCGATCGCTTCAACGAGCTCCTTTAAATCTGTGTGGCTAAAAAAGTCGCGACATTCGTGCAATTTGATTGGCTAATTAAGATATTAATAAGGCTTCTAATTTGTTTTGTGGGTTGACCACGATTGCCTCTTCCATTTTTTACGTAGGTGAGAGGGCAAGTGCACGCCAGTGTAATTAATTCTGAACTATCAAAGCACTGAAGTATTGCCAATCAGTTCAGCAAAACCTCAAGACGAAGAAGTGAGAACAAATGAACTCAACACGTTAAATAAAATGAAGAAAATAATATGCTATAACCGAGTCCACCAGCTGCAAATTACCATCGGCACAACAAGTAATATTTTATCACGAGAGTGCAAAATATTTCATAGGTATTCACAAAACAAACATCAATATGAAAATGATTTGTTTGAATTGACGCGTAGCTTTGATGTTCCGACACACTTGAGCTCCAATAAAAGAAGCGACGAGAGCGGGATCGCCGCAGGGAAACCGCTCCTAAGTTCTTTTAAGAAGCCAACGACGCAGGTTTTAGTTCTAATTTTTGCAGTACGTTGAAATAAGAGACAAAGCTGTGGCTGTAAAAACGTAGCGGACCACGGAATCTTGCGAAACCGTTCGGTAAATTGCTGGCGTATCTTCCAGCTGCGGAGGAAGTTAACGTTTTGTCGAAAGGACTAACACGCCCATGTTTAGCACTGTACGTGAACAACTCAGGAAATTAGATTTTTCAAGGTGTCTTGTCTTTTGACTAAGAAAAAAGCCGCTTATTCAATTGCCACATGGAAAAATTACAGAAATAGCAGAGCGTTAAACAACGAAGCTTAATCTGCTCCACTCGAAGTGCAGTCAGTGTTATAACACAGTAACGCAAACGAGTTATCTCATAAACGTTTCCCATTATCTCCCACGGTGACAGTATTTTCATTACAACAAAGGTTAAAATTCAGTGTTTGACTCTATTCGTTTATAGTGTGAAAATGTTTCGTGCGTGAATATATTAAATAAGCCTTAGCAGTCGAGAAAGACATTAACTCAGATCAGTTCCACTGATCAAATGTTTTCATTCCTTGTCTCGTGTGTTTTAGCCGCTAACAAAGATTAGCAAATCATTAACCACTTTCACTGAAGTACCACGTGCAACGTGCATACAATAAACTTCTCAGTCAGCAGATCGAACAGGTTGAAGCAGAAAACATATTTCTACATTAAAACGGACATTTTGAATTAACCAGGTTTTCCGGAACAAAAGCCGGCAGCAGTGCATGCGTTGGTATTTCCACTGAATTCCTTAATTGTTTTTAATGAATGCAGAAGTTGTGTAAAAGACATCACTCCACCAGCTGCACTGATGGCTGGTGTTAGTTTGTACTAAACAAAAATGTAAAATACCTTAGTTTGCTCAACCAGTTCTTACATATGCTGAGATGAAGAGGTTTCGAATGACAATGCAAAAAGAAGCAGAGGATGTTCATTTTTCATGCTTGCATAATTTTTTAAAGTGCTTTTTGTATATTCGTTGCATGATGCTTGCACTAAAAACTCGCAAAAACTACTCAATTCCCCAAAATGACCAAATGGTAATCCACCAAAACTCGTTGATATGGTTAACACCAGTCCGTGCCAATAGACTTTGTAATCTCACGTGAGACTTCATTAACGTAATATTAACACCTACTTCAATTTTAAAAGACCGTTAAACCCCCAGAAAATCACTTGATGATTAGGTTTGTAACTGTTCCTTTCTATTCTAATTAAAAATGCGGTGGAGAACATTTAGAGCAAGACCTCCCTTAGGCCTTTTGCAAACGCCGTCTTTGTCGTAAGTCCCCAGTCGGCATTAGGACTGTTATCCGCCAAGTGAGGTAAGTTGAACGGTAGCAAAGTCAGTTTGTCTTTGACTTAAAGCCCTCTTCAGTGCTTTATTTTCAAATTGTATAAAGCTTCTTAACTTTTAAAGTTAGAACTAAAACACTTATTTAATTGTCATTATATGTTTCTTTTTTCGACTTGTTCAAACACGGTCATTAAATTTGAGCAGCATAAGATTTATGTATAACACTGCTGGTAACAGTTAGAAGAGTCAAGGAATAAAAATAAAACTTCATATCAGTTCTTTTTCTCAAGTTTGTTCTCAGGAACCTACCACTACCAAAACAACTTACAAGACTACGATTTCGTAAAGGAGGGGAAAAGCGAGGATAACTTTGGAGTTCAAAACATTCAGAACAGACAGAAATTCCCGTACCTGGCTCTATCACTCTCACTCAACCAACAAGCGTACACGGTATCACCCAAACAGGTTTCATGGTCTAAAGGCCTCACAGCAATACCGGCTTACAGGGGGAGCTTTTTCCAAATATTTTAATTGGTCAGAATTTTCTGGTTAGCTTTCCGGAGTAAACATCTCTTAGAGGCCTTCAAATCGTTTAGACAATTGTTATATATGACTAATAGATTTGTTCTTCTTATTATACTGCATGTTATATTGCTGCTATTGTATTAAACTCCAACGTTTAGGTAAAATACATCGCATGTGTACATACAGGAATAACAAAATAACTTGCTGCTCTCGTTGTTGTTGTTGATGATGAAGATAATGGTTAAACTTTCAGTCGTCTCACTAGTTGCAAGATCTAAGGAAGCATTTACATTATTTTACTTCTAAATCTTTGTACTACGTCAGTATTCGCGTCCAGCTTCTTCTAAAATTGAAACCCTTTGTGTAGGAGTAACTTTTATAGTTTTTGTTTCATTGTGTTTAGTGTGCTGGCTTCCTTGTTATATTATCAGTAAAGGTTGCAGTATTTTTTATTGTCATTAATTTGTCTAAAAAGGTGCTGCTTTATCATTAATTCCAGTATTAGTATCATTATTATTACTATTACTATAATTTATTATTATTAAAAAAGAAAATTTGTAAATTCTATAAATTCTAAACTTTGTGCAAGGCAAACTGTTTTAAAGCTTTCAATTGTAACTAGAGTCTCGTTCACCGTATAATCAGCGACCATATCATGCCATTTGACATATTAACTATTATTATTATTATTATTATTATGCTGATGAGAACCGTTATTATAGTCAAATTGTTAGACACAGATTTTCTGGCTTTAATATAGCAATCAATAATTGTTTTTGTTCAGCTAAATTTAACTTGCATCGCTGGACTTTCACTGCTAGCCCCCATACCTAGAACCAAGAACTTGGACATGGTTGAAAGTATCGGTCGAATCGTTTTTGATCTAGCCCAACTTTTGTTTCAAAAACCTTTTTTATTTCACACTGGAACAATGATCCTTCGTCTTATAAAAAAAGAATTTCAAACAGTCACTTGAAAAACTTTTAGAATCACACAAGGATGACGCGATACTAATTAATGGTTACAGCAACATCCAACACGCAGTAGCACGCCAAATCAAAATCTTGTTAGCACAGCAGAAATTATCTTTCTTGATCTTCACGCAACACTTAGCATCACAAATCATCAACCGTTAGGAGATTAATCACTCCGTGTCAGAGGTCGAAGACTCTCTATACCCAGATTCGGAATGTTTGTACAGCAACTGATGTCGGAAGACCCACACTTGTCTGAACCGCAGCTTTACCAACCGCCGCCATTCGGTACTATTCAAACCCCACCAAAACAACCAAATTTACAAAACAATAACAACCACAAAATCTGAAAAACAACCTTTTGCATTTCGTGACGTCAGTGAGGAAAAAAGATAGTTAAACTTTAAATCTTAATTTCAAGTTCTAAAATCGTGCTTACTCCAGCTGGAGTGATCAAAGTTCAGTAAACAAGTTTAACTTTAAAAAAAAACACAACCAGCGATAACTTATGTCAGTGCATTCAGCACGCACGTGAAAAAAAGAGAAAGGAAACAATTTGAATTAAGATTTCCTTCCTCGTTGCATTACAGTCCTTTTTTAATCTTGTTAAGATGTTTACGAGTTGTAAATGTGTAAATCGCCTTTGGCAAAAGTTTTACGCTCTCTTAAATTTCCCGTTTTAAATATTTGGAAAGAACGATATACCATTTGTGTACCACTCCTTTTGGTTGGGTAGCAAATGAAAACTGTATAATGTCTCGATTGAAACGGATTTGTCTTTTACATCACGATGTCTAACAACGTACATAGTTACGAAAGGTTTACCTTCATTTCAGAACATAAACTCCAAAATATCTAGAATTTCGATTTTCGTTTTAATTCAGTCACGAAAGTGGTTGGAAGTGATTGTATATTTATCTACATAAAATAAAGTCTTGATGAAATGCCGCAACGCGTTGATCAAAACCAACCACTAAATAGTTAACCAGACATATCGTTTCCACATGCGGAGGATATTATTGTCTAACACCAAAGTAGTAACACTTATAAGGTAAGAAAAGTAAATAATGAACTCACAGCTGATCACAAGTAAAAAGATTGTCAGTATCTCCCGAAATCACGTAACCGTTAAGTGAACGGGTATCTGCGGCATACCAAGTGAACAACTATATAATATTCAATTTTAAGATTAACATGAACAAAAAAATGACAAGAAAACTGTATTTGACATTATTATAACGTACCATGCAATCATGCAGATACTGACTGATAAATGTATTATTTAATTGTTTCCTTCGGTGTTGAATTTGATTATAACAAATCCACTTTTCATTTGACTTTTCACCTTTGAGTGTACATCGTTATACAGCAGCTTACAACTTATTCGTACGTGTGAATCGCAGATTTATTTTTTTGTTTTCTTGTTAAATCACACAAAATGTTTTATAAAATAAAATCAGAAGGAAATTATTGTGGGAACTCAACTTGCAGGTTTATATATTGTACGTGGCGTTTCAGTATTCACTACGAAATCAGTTGCATCAATTTCAACGCAAAATATTGATCAGTATGCAATGTCTTGATAATTCAGGCTTCCTTTCGTCATTTTGGTTTTGTAGTTTTTAACTTATAGTATCAGTTTAAGGAAAATATAATATTTCCGGTATACATGCTAGCTATAGCAAACTAACTAACAAAATAATTCTAAAAATTCGGACTTCATCGACTCCAGATTTATGGCTGATGAGTACGCAATGCGATCCGACAGCCGTACGTAATCTATTTGCCAACTTCAGATTCATAAATGAAACTTAGTGATAGGAGTCTTTGATTTAAGTTAACTGCTAATTAAATAAAGTATACCTTAGCTTAGAACCCTCAAGTCAGTCTACGTAAAATGCAACCAGTCACGCCCAGCGAACTCTCTATTGTTGAAAAATACTTTCTGTTAACTTTAGTTTCTTTTACTTTTTTTCTTCCCCAGAGGATCCCCTCATGCTTCCGTGTATATGGTGTGGTGTAGTGTGTGCTGGTGGATACGTGATGTGGTGTGGTGTAGTGGTAGGGCGGTGGGATGGACCAACCAGTTTGGACTAGGCTAACTAGTTTCTCTTATTACTAACTATAACTGAGATTTTTAGCCTTTAGCAACTAGACTCTTAGAGGCTATAAACCGATAATATATACTTGAGTGTAAAAACCTTCCCAGCTAATCTGCAGTCTGATCATGAATAACTTAGTGTCAAATGTGATATGGATTATTGTACAAACAGCGTGCAAAGTAAATCAAACTGACACTGAGGCAAAGCAAGTAGCAGGTTATAAACTATATCATCTGAACAGCTTAGGTTGTACGAAGTGTGTAACATGAGTGAACAATGCACGAAAGCACAATGATTGAGACAACCTTTTGTCAATCAGCTATCAGTATATATATACCAACTATACAACTTATAACACAGTCCATACATGTTTTTCAATTAATGTTTCTAGGTTTATTGGAACCTAAGTTTCTTCTCGGTAATTTGTTTTGCATTATCGTGGGTTTTTTTTTGTTTGATTCAAGAGCAATAACATTTTTGGTGTAGTTGCTAATGCCTGTTTTTTGCCACACATCTGATTTTTAATAGGAAATGACACCAACGTGCAACTGTACATGTGTCTGTGGTTGTTGCATTTTGACATTGGACTCTTGTTCGTTTGGACCAAACTTCATGGACATTACCCATATGGTATTGAGTAGTGTAGCGCTAAATGCATATAAATGTGATGTTAACTGATCAACGTCAATTTTGCTATTAAAGTTAATTAGCTATAACTGAGTTTACATTGTTTTGACAGTCTGAATATTTGGCATACGGGTTTGTCTATTCGTTTGACCCGGCTTAAGAAATAAACAAAAAATAATTAAACAAGAATTGGAGCCAGTCTTGACAAAATTACGTGCGTTCAAAGTCATTTTTTGTTTTTGTTTCTCTCTGCGACAAGGTTGCTGTTAGCTCTGCAGTTCCTTGGAAACAAAATAACTCAAAATGATGTAGAAAGAGAGTTAGACGACTTAGAACTTTTGGTGGATCGCACGATTTTGTGGAATAAGCAACGTCACGAACACCTCCACTTTTTGTCCAAGCACGTATTTTCACGTAAGAAATAACACCATCTGATCTCAATTGTTCATTTTCGATGTTTCCTTTCAAACTAACCTGTTTTTAGTTAACCATCCCACCCACGCATTTAAAAACGATTCGACGGACTATATAAGTATTATAACCACTTCTTGTTTTGGGAACAGCACAGAAATGATGATACACCTCCATTGCTTGTTCATCCGTTTAGCATTTATCGGTGGTAAAAATGTTGAAGCCGTTAATCAAATCGAATTCAAAGGGAAAACATTTCAAACTTTCTACACGTATTCGAAAATTGTACACTTATTGGGTAAGCACTGAAAATTAAAGTGAACAAACTGACGTTTTGAATTAAGACTCCTCTACTAATTGATAACATTTACCTGTTCAATCCGAGGCGGAAATCTATAAATGGACAGGCAATACAAAATTGAAAAGTACTGGCCAACTGTTGTAACCATACGAAAAAATGCAACGAAGTTAAAACAGGCAAAGCTTCTGTATTTGCCAGTCCAAATATTGTTATGTAGTCTGATGGGCACATCATGTTTCTTGTCCATTTATGAAAGGAAAGACCCCATGTGACCTTGGACTTGGGTCTTATTTTGCGACAAAGCTTTTCCCCATGCCTGCGTATCTTTTAGTACTGGTGTTTGTTTATAACAAGATTTGACAATTCCTCGCGCGTTTGAAAGGATGGTCTTTAATGCTTCCACGCACCTTTGTTGAAGTGATAGAAATGAAATTTAACAAAGGCAAAAAACGAGCCTTGAACAAAACTTTCCGAATCTTTTAAACTGAAGAGAATCTAGAACAGAGGTAACCAAAACGAATATAAAGACTCCTTGTTGTAAAATTTGAATCTAATATTAGTTTTCCAGAACACCGGAATGGTCATCAAATTTGTACAGTGTACTAGACACGGCACTGTTTACGTTAAGTTAAGAAGAGCTATTAGTAGTCTTGTCTTTTCCAGAATGGAATAAAAATGATTTGAAAAGGGGTCACATACGGTTGCCAGATGGTACAAGGAAACGTCATCACCGCCACCGGATCATCCGTACTTTTATTCTATTTATTTCTAATTCTAAATTGAATACATTCATTGCGCGCTGGATCTGCTGCACGAGACGGTTTTTACGTACGAGTTTCATTTTTATTCATACCTTGTTTTATTAGTGATTTTTTTAATTAGTTGAAATGACTCAATGAGCCAAAAACGCAAAAAGATTATCATTACCAAGCGGTGTTTTAATAAATAAACATCACTGATTTTGAGACCCTTACACTAATTATGTTTTATGTATATTTGAAATCAAGATATACAAATTCAACTGGTTTTAAAACTAATAAAAACTAGATACAAGTAGTGAAAAATATTGAAATTGCAGACAGGCAATATAAGTTTCCCTTGTTGTATGTAATTACATTTATATGACATGGAGGACGATTTTCAGAACAAAACTAAATCATGCTTGTCACAATCAGAAGAGTTAAAACAATAGATCTTTCAGACTTGCTATGTTTCATTTTTCAAGCTTGCAAGGATGATCGACCTTCCGATTTCTTTATTCTTTGATGATACGCAGTTTGCTCATTTATGCTCAGATTTCATCAGCCTCTATTAGTAATCTCGTACCTGTTGGTATTTGCAGCTGTTAGTATTACTGTGTGTGTATATTTGGGCAGAGAGAAGTGAAGGGGTGAGTTGGGAGTGGGTACATTTGAGAGAGGAGAAAGGGGAGCATTGAAACGTCTGGCATTCGTAAAAGTGTTGTTCCTTTTTTTGCTTTAATGGCTTTCAGAAAATTAAACAACAACAGACAAAAGTCTCCACCACTGGTAAACGTTCTTTGTCAAATTTCCCGCTCTTACCGGACCTTTTCCTCCAGCTTATCACCGACAAATAGCTGATCGCATTTGTAGATCTTAACAAAATTTTAAAGATATATGAAACAACGATATCAATGCCAGGGTCAGCCACAGTGTTGTGACTAGCATCACAACACGGTGAGGGAAGTTTTGTACTCAGACTCACATTTTCTGCTGAACGTGGCGCGGACCCGGATGTTGGGGACCGATCACAGCGCTGTAAAAAGGCCAAAATGCTTCCCTGGAAAAGTGCGAAAGTACAGGTCCTCTGAAACAGCATTATCTATGTTTTGAGGTCATTTTAGAGCAAACTCTTCATTTATGAATGCGATATGCTTTTTTGGAACGGAAGTTATGGAATCGTATAGAGTGACCAGTTGGTTTGGTTGTAAGTTTGAATGTAATTTTGGTCAACCTACAATCTCAGCCAAAAGTCATTGGACACCCATGGCAAAAACTCCTCTCCCGCACCCCCTCTTTCAGTGTTGATACGATGCTGCCAGCTTTTCTGTCCGTATTTTCTCGCGCCTGCAAAAGAACATTGGGAAGGGGGATTGGGGGGAAAGGAAGCCCCTGTCCAAGGTTTTTGTCTGAAATTGTAGGCAGATTAAAATCTAATTCAATTTACTTCTAGACTGATGACACTATTGATTTGAAATGACTTTTTCAGAACGTTTTACTTATCAGAGCCGCACGGAAAAAAGGTGAACGCGCTTTCCAGCAGCATCATGGTCAATGACAAGACAGAGCTTTACTAGACTCAGCTGCTCGAGAGCAATTGATTATTTATTTGGTAGATTTCGAAAATTAAACAAGACTTTGTTCCTACAGAACACGGTTTCTCAAAAGTCGATTAACCCTAATCCGGGACTAATTTTAACCCACCGTTGGGCATTGCTGTTTCCTAAAGACTGACATAGAGATCAAATTAACGATTAGTTAACTGGGTGAGTGATCCACGCATTGAACTATTATTTAGGTTTCTGAAAAAGTATATAAAGGTGACAAAGGAATGATAATGAAGTCGTTTATTTGTACGCTTAATTGACCATTCAGTCAATTTACTATAATGATTCAAGTTGGCCTTGGCTTCCTAATTAGGTTTATAAAAACTTTATAAGCGTCGTTATTGAAAACAAACAAACAAACAAAAAACAAAACCCTTATTCGTTATTATAATTGGTCTCCGTCAAAGTTTAACTTAAAATCATAGACTTAATTTCTAAAAATGTGTTGTGTCTGATGAACAAAAATCTTATTTACATCAACCAAGGGTTGATATTAGCTAATTAGGTAAAGGATGAAGTTTCCGGACGGTTTTCACCACAATGTTCAAGACTTCAAAGCTTATACTTGGAAAACGTTTCTTATAAGATAAACAAAAAAAAATTAAAGTCAGCTTATGTTACTTACCAATTTAAGTTCAGTTACGCTAAAAAGTTTCTAAGAACGATAGCTGAATTTGTTTATTACTGAATCAGGCTTTCAGCTGGCCAATCCGTTGATTTGCTGAAGTAAGTAGTCATTAAAAGTGCTGTTAAAGTTAAACACCCTCCCCAGCACATATAAGTTTTCCATGTAATTGAATCTCTGACAGCAAATCATTTTCTATCTACTTAACTCATCAACAAAGTAAAATCATCAGATGATTCGTTGAGCTTTGTACGACCTCGCACAACACCGACCTCTGGACGTTGTATCGTGAGTTTTAAAATAGTCCATGCACTTCTCGAAACAAGCTGGGAAATCTAATTAGCTACAGGCTGTACTCCAATAAAGGTCAGGCGCGAACCACATAGCGCCGCTCATTATTATGTGCTGTCGGGTGCTCTAGACCTCGTGAGCTGCATCTGCGTCTTTGTAAAGTACAGCATCACCAAGCTGCAATGTTAACGATTAGCTACACACGTCACCTACAGTCATGGTCAATAGAGTTGGCACGATGCCCTCCCCCGCATCATTGTTGGGTAAACTTTATCAAAACTGTCGAAAAACCGAATTTTTATGTTCAGTCAGAGGTTCCAACATTAAACGGGGGGAGAAGGGGGTCCGAACTAATGTTTTTGATAACATGTTGACAATTTTAATAATTTTATAATCTTTAAACTGCTCTAAGGCTAAGTATTAGGCTCAGGCTTATTAGATCAGCTCGTCCCAACAACTATTGACCATGATTGCACCTGCAAGAAAAATTTAATTAGTCTTTAAGGGTATAGATAAGTTCAACCTTCTTTGCAGCAACACTTTAAAAAATATGTAAGTTCGGGTAGTTACAGAACACATAAAAGCGTTCATTTGAAATAACTTCAGTTTCAAGCACTACGTACCCTCGGATTGATTTGGAGAGTACCGCTTAGTTTTGGGCTTTTAATAAGACGTACAGGGCAAAATCAAAGTAAAATACACCAAAGTCTATCAAAAACGTATATAAACACTCTATCTGCACACAATGTTCAAACAAACAGAATAGAATTGTATGTTTTTAAATTAGGGCTGTCTTTTAAACTTTATAAAATTATAAAATGTTTTGTCTTTTATTAATTACTGCAAGTTTTTGCTGGACGCTGTTACGACAACTCTTTCACTTGTCGATTACTATACTCCAATTTGAATATTTCGTTTCCAATATTACTCGACAGTGCGTCCACATAAAACTTCCTGTTATTAGCTTTCAACTGCATTTAACGCAAAAGAGAGTTCCGTAATCTCCACTTTTTATTGTTTTAATTTCAGTTTATTTACACAGCAGGGAGAGCATTTGAAGAATTTGTAGGATTTTAACTGTGATGTCGATACCTGACGGTAGGATACTTTTGAATAGACCGCTTATCACGGTTTTAGACGCCATCTTATCTCGTAGGCAAACGTTTCGCAAATGAGAGTATTTGTGTGGGAATCTGATGTAAAATAAATTTTTCAGAACTTGCATTTTATATATTTTGTGAAACTCGAATTTTAGGCACGAGGCAAAGGATTATACTGACAAACTTTTAGGAACGTAACTACGCTAGAGAGTGAGTTGTCACGTTTTTAATTTCCCACACATTGTCTGTAAATTTTCTCCCGGCAACAGCGTTGTACCGGTAAAAACTTACAGGTAAATGTATGGGAAGTTAAAAATTGTAACCGTTCACACTCCTTAGAGTTGTTTGCAGTTGTTTCCCCAAAATTTTGCCACTAGGTCTATTAACTCAAATTTGTTCCTTGTTGAGTGAAAAGGTTATATACACAATAAAAAAAAATGACGGTCACAGAACTCATTTTCATGTAAAATGCAGGTGTATGAAAAAACGATAGGGTGTATTTGACGAGCTGTCAAGTTGACGTGACAACAAAAATTACCGTGGGAGTACAAAGAACTTGCAGCAATCTGCGATAACAAATCGGTAGATTTTCCATAAAGTTCAGTGGCTATAGAAGAACCCAGTACAAGTATTGGAAAAAAAGCGCCTAAGGACGGAATGTAATGACCAATTACGATTCACTAACCCTGATTTCTGTCCTCCCTGGAAGTAAATCAAGTGTACCTTAACATAAAACTATAGAGAAACTGCGAGTCGTCCCTTCATTTTCCTCAGAATCGAGCTTGAGAAAAAGCAGGTGTACGAGCGGCAAATGACAACAAAATGGTTAGTGGTAGCTGCGATCACAACTTCGGCTTCGCGAAATGTTCGAATTGGCATCGAATGTTATAATTGCGTCAACCAATTACAAAAAGGAAATTGCCTCGCCGCTCGTTCATTTCGGTTTTTTTTTCGATTTTGCCTTGGAGTGAGATAATACTCTCATTCTAAATTAAAGAGTATTCTGGTTTGTGCCGTGCTTTATCACATATTGAATTGTTTTTAATGATGACAAGATATACCACAACTTGTCATAAACTTTTTGGGTTTTTTTTAAAGTATTTTCTCGCCATATTTATGCAATTACAACAAACAGTTCTTTGTTTAAGTAAAATGTAGCGATTTCAGGATGAGTACTTGAAGTTATTTTTCATTTCTATGCTTGTCGTTAAGTTTTAACTCGATTTTCTGCTTATTATTCTTTGCAATACTCGTTGGTTTGCTTCCTGAATCCTAGTTAGCATCTAATTAGCCCATGACCTTGTATACTGAACCAGATGTGCTTTCACGTTCCTCATTTCTATTTTGTTGTTGTTTTCTTCCATCTCCAATACCATCAAAAACTAATTGCACACATTTTTCGTCCAAAATGAAGATTGCGGTTTGAGACAGGAAAGGTGTATATTTTTACGATAACCTTAGCAGTTCTTATTTTCATTTGGGGTATGTTTCAGAAAAAAAACTCTTTTTAACTTTATTAATAATGTAATATTAAAAACACATTTTATGCTTTTTAAAATTAATTTTCAACTAAAGAACCTTTTGTTATCTCAATTGACCTACTTTACTTTGGCCGTCACAATTTGCTTTTATTTTCCAAACGCTCTATACAGAAGTCTGGATACAAGATTCTTGATGATCTGAGATACATATACAGCAGAGGCTTACAAAGCACTGTAACTGATAATATATTCAATTGAAATTAAAACTAAATTGTTCTTGTCCTAATTTACTTAAAAGTAAAAGTGATTTTGTTTGTGTTTGTGAGTTATGGTATCGCCTATGATTTTGTAGTGATTTTTAAAAAACAATTGGAGAATGTTTTTGGACACTGAAATGTTGAGTGCAGCGGGGTCAAGCAAGGTTTTCGTTTTTGACCATTCAATAATGAAGTTAACGTTTGACAACTTGTTTCTTATAAAGTTTAGGGACTCCCTTGAACGTCCACAAACAACGCTAGTTCAGCTTTTGAAAAAACGAATTCACTTTAATTCGAAAGCCCTGGTTAAGATTTACTTCCTTTGCAGTTTGATAGTGATATTTAGCTGTATAAACACAATAGTCAATCACAAATGTACAAAGACTCAGTGTCACAAAATATCAGACACTATCCAGAGTTTTTATTTGTGATATTTTCAAAATAATGTCTGGAGCTAATAAAAGCTAAAAAAACACAAACTAGCTTTTCTGAGTTTCGTGAAATAAATAATAGTATCGAGCTACTTATATTAAAGTATATTTTATTTCCAGGGTCGATAAGCAGTCACCTGTTCAACCACACCTTGATGTTTTTGGTTGATGCGGTTGTTTCGGCTTTTGGTATTACCAAACTGTTTTACGGGCTCAAATTACCTTTAATCAGTTGTACCGCATGGCTTTCCGCTATTAATATTCTACAACCCCAGAGACAAAAAAACAATGATGCTAATCTTACTTATTGCACATTTTTGTATATCTTGATAAAAAAATACGTATAAATCTTTAATTCAACATTTTAAAAAACAGTGAACTGACATTTTGCTATAACCCACCTTTTCAAACGAGTCAGACATCGGGAAGCTGTCCGGCGACATTTCACCTGTACATTTTTTTTCAATTTAAAAAAGTCGAAAACATTTCGGATTAACTATAATGCATCACTCTTAAGCTCCGCTTTTTGTTTTAGTATGCATTGAGAATCCTTGAAGTCCACTCTTAGTTTCAATCATGAGCACAGTAAGATTAGGGTTTCAGCCGGCTCTGGACGATTTGTATAAACCTTTTCAAACGAGTCAGACATCGGGAAGCTGTCCGGCGACATTTCACCTGTACATTTTTTTCAATTTAAAAAAGTCGAAAACATTTCGGATTAACTATAATGCATCACTCTTAAGTTCCGCTTTTTGTTTTAGTATGCATTGAGAATCCTTGAAGTCCACTCTTAGTTTCTGAAGGGCGTTAACTTCAGAAAGAAATATAAAGATTGATAGATATAGCCTGCGTAGCAAGCGCAAAAGGGAAGGCGGCGGCTCGTTCTACTCGCCGTTCGTTCTTCTCTCCCTTTTCTCCCTCCCCATCTCCCCCCTCCCCCACCTCCCTTCCCTTTAGCGCTTGCTACGCAGGCTAA